>SMSQ01019938.1:0-26201 GCA_019453375.1 Ctenoplectra terminalis | reverse complement strand
GAGAGAGAGAGAGAGAGAGAGAGAGAGGGAGAAGAAAAGGAGCCAAAGACGAAACGGATGATCGAAGTCGAGACGAGCAAAGAGTACAAGAGAATCACGAGAGCCGGTCGTTTTCGGGGAATCCATCGCCTTCCCCGAAAAAAAATTAATTTGCTACTTTTTTTACTAACACTTTCTTCTAGGCCGCGCGCAAATTCACCCCGTTCCTTTCGTTTCGAATTTAGAGTGGACTTCTGCTCGTAGTCGGCACCCTCTCGTTACACGGCGACCGACCGACAGGCCGCGACTACTCGACGATCCGTGTGCGCAATTTCACGTCGCCGGGGAAGGAAAAAAAGGCGAACGAGAACCTATTTGATTTTCCTGGCGATCACGAGTCCACGCGCCCCCTCTCGCGGCTCCCCTGTTCCGGTTTCCATTGCCTTCGAACATCGATTCGCGTGGGAGTACGGAGACTTCTCTGAGAATCCATATTTTATATTATTTTATGTTCTTTTTATACTTTTTTTTTTCTTAGAAACTGATTTAGATAAAACGTAAAGTACAGTTCAATTAAATACAGAGCTCCTGCTTTTGTTTCAGAAGAGCTACTTAACACGTTTATCGTCGAGCTTATTCCTGACTCTCAGCTCGCGCTAATTATATTACCTTATATTAAGCTGAATAATTAAATGTACGATCGAATTTATTTTATCATGCTCCGAAAAATATGACGTACGCGCAATATTTATTTATCTGTCACTCGGTTTCGTTACGCGACAGTTATAGACGACAGAAGTAGAGTTCTCCGTTCGCGCCGTGTCGAATTATTTAATTTCGTTCGGTAATTTATTTACCAAAAATTTTGAGATCGATGATCAGAGGTGTCCCCGCGCTGCTCCGAACTATTACTTTCGAGACGATCGATGATTTTCGCGAATTCGTCGACGCTTCCGTCGTCGAGGAACGCCGGGGTGAATGCTGCGTTCCCGTCAGAATTCGAGGGGTTGGACTCGGTGCTGTTTCGAGGCACCACAAGCACCCGATAAGTCCCTTCGACAAAACCCAAATTGTATTATTTCAAAGAAACAACGGAAAACATAATTCAGGAACAAGAATTCTTATATTAAACGGAATAATTTAATCACCGAAGAGGGTTGCTTAGAGAACTCGACCACGGTGACCGATTTCAACCCCCTGGCGAGGAAACGAGCACGGAGAACACAGACGACGGCTTGCGACGGGGGTGCAAACTCGTCGAAATTAGAGGGTTTCGGTCGAAAGAAAAAAAAAAGTAAAAAAAAAAAATTAATTAATTCAACGGGGGGTAGTAGCTCGCACCACCCCTCACCTAAGAGACAGAGATGATAGCGGTGAGAGATAGAGACCTACTCGACGCAGTAAAAAAAAAAGAAAAAAAAAGAAAAAAAAATATGCGTGTAGAGACTGATATAGAGACAGATAGAGAAAGAGCGAGAGAGAGACAGAGCCGACCACCTGGTGAATAAACGACAGGAATTAACGAAATAAAATAATAATAATAATAAATCTGTATGTATATTCTCGTGTTTTTAAAAGGGAAAAAAAATACGATTAATTAAAAAATAAAAAAAAAAAAAAAAAAAAACAGAATGTGAGAAGAAAAGTTGCTTTTCGTTTCTCGTCACCTCGAAAGGCCGTCGTCCGTCCCTGACCCTACCAAAGTGTGTTTTGCATTGCAGACTACCAGATGCGCAATGTTAACGTGAGATCGGTCAACTCTAAACGAAGGAAAACACCCTCCTCTTCCTGCTTGTGAGTCTCTCAGTTTCGGTGTTTCGTAACTAATTCCACCTATGATAACTACACTGTTCTCTAAACCAGATTATATTATTATTATATTGTTATATTATATTATATTATATATATATGACGTTGTTGTAATGGATCGAGACGTACGTTGACCTTTGACCTTGCCTTTATATATATATCCACATATATATATACATATATTCTCTCTATACGTTACATACAACTTGTATACAGACATTCTGTGTGATCACACGATACATATTAACATATACCGTCGCGTGTCTCGCATATTTCGTCAATTAAGCGACCGATACGCGCAGAGATCAATCGAGAATTCGTGGACGACATGGACATATGGTGGAAAATTGCGCGCTTTTTCGTTGATAAATAATTTCTTTCGGTTTAAGAAGAAGCACTGGAAGAAGATAATTATTTGATTCGATAATACGGTGACAGTGATTGGAGAAAAAAAGGGTTTCCATCAATGGGACGATTAAAAAGGGATTTCTCAAAATAGCAAACTTTATTTTTCTTTATTTTTATTTTTTTTTATTTATGCAATCCAATCGATGCATCGATATTGTAACAAATTTTTTTTCTTTCTCTATAGAAAATGTTTCAGTTTCATCGTTAATTTTTCCGTGAAAGAAACAAGGGATCCGATCAACGAAAAGCGACGCTCTTTTCGATATTTCCTGTTCGCCGGCGAAGTTTCTAGCGAAATCGGCGCGGACCGGAAGCGGCGCGACACCAACTCTTGCCTTTTCCTCTTTTCGTTCAGTCCCGATCAGTTTCGGCATTGATTTTCCATTCGAACGACCCGACGGATCGATCGATCGACTCCTCGTGGTTTTTATGAGTTATTTTCGTTCCGCTGCTACGAAGGCTCATTGCAGGCTTCTTCTTCTTCTGTTCACAACCCCATTCCGACCCCCCCCCCAGCGCATTTCTTTCTCTTTCGTTTTGTCCCACGGAGATCCATGCAGTCGCCGTTCCACCGAGCCGTCGATTTCGTATCGCTCTCGACTCTTAATGGCGGCTCGTGCAGCTCTCGCGATCGTCCTTTTTCCTCCTCTTAAAATGGTATTCGAGGATCCTCGAGAACTCGATGTAAAAGTTCATGAAAATTTTGACCTCGATTTATTTTCATCGGAACTGGTTTTCTTTTTTTAAAGATTACCGATTTTTGAAACAGTATAAAAAAATAATTGGATACGAAGGATCGTCGGAAAAGTGTTCTAAATTTATATTTTATGCAAATGTGGTAACCTACTTTGCTTACAAATTAAAAATAAAGAAGAGAAAATAGTCAATTGAGTCCGAAGTCCATTTCTTTGACTACTCTGTCCATGTAATATTCCTAAATTATTTCTGTCATTCTGTTCTATCTAATTACCATTTCCAACTAATTAAAAGTAACATCCTAACCCAAATACATCTTCCATTCGCGAGATCTGCACGAATCAACGCGCCAGCCCTCCGACAACCAAAAATATCGCTGAAACCTCCATGTACTCGCTTCACAGATTGGTTTTTTTTTTCTTTATCTCGCCCTTCACCACCACCCAAAAAGAAAATGGAAAAAAAAAAAAAAAAAAAAAATTAATCAGCGCGGTTCGTCGTCGTAGGTATTTTCTAAATTACCGTTACTTTCGTTTTTTCATTTTCCATCGTCGATTTTGCTGCTTTGAGAGAAATTCGGTTCCATTCTCCGGGCGTGGAAGACGAACATCGAGCGACGACGCAGACGTACGCTGCGTCGCTCGCTCGGGCAGAGCCTCGTCTCACCCCCGATGATCGATCCACGTGATCGATCGGCTTCCTCGACGGCTAGGATCTCGCTGGTCGATCGCACCAGAAGCTACGGACGTCCTGCGATTGCAGGCCTCGGTCGCAGGACGTCTTTGCTCTGGCGCGTCGCGACGCGACGCTCCTCGCCGTCGAGATCGACGGGTCGCACCAGTGAAATCGACGCTGATTCTTATACGTTTTTATTTTTATTATTCCAATGCTGCTATAAAGCTCAGAGATTTAATCGAAGTTTCTTTTTTTTAATACTATTTTTTTTTTTTTTTTTTTTTTTTTTTTTTTTTTTTTTTTTTTTTTTTTTTTTTTCTTTTTTTAACTTCAGTTAGAGAATCTTTTAGAATCTTTTTCCTCTTGTTTCAACCCTTCTTCGAATTATGGGGATGGAGGGGTTCCATAGAATTTTAAACTAAACGTGCTTTAACGTAACTGTAAATCAAGTTACTTTGAAGTATTAAGAATTCGGTGTGATAATAGAAAATAACATAAATTTTCGAATAATTATATTAACACGCATTAAAGCGCGTTTAGTTTTTGTGAATACGTTGAGCCGCTGCTGCCTCCATAATTCAAAGAGGGATTTTATTTCTCTAGAATCTTTGAAAGATTGTCGGTGTTAATTTGTGACAAAGAAATGGTTGTTTAAAGGAAAGTTCGAGTTCTCGGTGTCAACGATTGGATACGGAAATTTTTCAGCCGATCAGATCGCAAAGTGTCTCTGATGAAGTTGCTTTTTCTATTCAAGAAATTGTTTGAATCGTTTCTTGCGACCGAACTGCATCGAAGAAGTTGAGTGGCAGAACAAACTTTCTTTTTATTTGGAATTACCAAAAGGGCTGATTAATTGAGTACCAATCGAGACAAACTTTCTTTTCTTTTGACACTGTTTTCGTTTACACGACGACGTTGGATCTTCTCTAAATTTACTCACTGACCCGAATATGTCCAACAGATACAAGTATTTTATTATTTTCGAAGTCGTACAATTGTCATTTAAAAAAAAAACAGTATTTCGAAGAAGGTAGACTAAAAATTTAAATTATTCCTTATAATTGGACTGCCTATTTTTATGAAAATAATCCAAAAAATTAAAACTAGATAGATTCTATCCGCTAAATATTATAACGAGTACCATATCTGGTGTTTATTTACATATTTTTACTTTACGAACTTTCCATAATTGTATAAAAATCCGCAGTCTACTTATAATATACGGAATATCGAATAAAATAATGTCTTGCGAACCAACAAAAAAAAAAAGAGAGAAAGAATCGTTGGACATATCAAGGGTTAAAACGAATCAGAAAAATTAAAAATGATCCAGCGGAAACCGCGCTGCCACGGAACCACGTTTTAAAGCGAAAAATCTCCTAGTCGAGAGCCCGACTGCATCCGTTTGCGTCAACTTTCGTTTCCTTGATTTCGCAGCCAAAACAGCAGAGCTCGGTGATAAACACCCACACCCCGACACTTGCATACACACATACACACACCGACAGAACGATCGAACCGAGAGGAAACTCACATGATACAATGCAGAGAACAGAAAACAGAGCAGTACGATTCCATGCACGTTCGCTGTACCTGTATGAACCGTAATATTATTTATAATCTCCGTACACGTGACTATGTATACCCAATATACGTATACACACACACACATACACACAGAGGAGACATACACAGATACACGTGTCTGTACACCGTATTTTTGCTGCTGCTTCTTTGAACGTAAGCTTTAGATTGAAAAGAGAACAGCGACCAGTGAAACACGAACAAAAGACACCCACTTATAAGTCCACACCTACACGCACGTACATACACGCAAAAGACACGATCAAACAGATGTTAAAAAGCAAAAAAAAAAAAAAAAGAAAAGAAAAAAGAAAAAGAAAAGAAAGAGAAAGAAAACTACACGACGACCAATCACCATTCTCACGTATGTATATTCCTCGAGAGCAAAGAGAAAACAAGAAAGTACAAAGCCTGACAAGTGACACGTACGGAGGCATTTTATTGAGAAGCCGTTAGAGTCGCGGTTGTCGAGGTGATAATACTGAAAGAGACAAGAGAAAGAGCAAATAAATGGTGAAAGCGAGAGAAATACCGAAGAGAACGCGACAGGTTGAGAAAAAGATAGAGGAGAAAGGGACGATAAGTCGAAAGGAGGAAATAAGAATATGTGAAACGGAGGGAACGAAGTGATGTGAAAATAGAAAAGGACGAAAAGAAAACGTACGAACGGAGGGAGGGAAGGAAGGGAAAGAATCGAGGCGGGAAAAATCGTAGTCGCGAGCGCTTTGCAGCTCGAAATCGAGCGAACCAGCGACAGGAGGGGTTGCTCGAGGAGGGGTTGGAGATTCGAGGGTTGATCTCGTAGCAGGCTACCTGTCTTTTAATTCTATAATCAATTTTAAACGCTTATAAGAGGCGAGGAGCTATCCCAGGTATAAAAATAAATGGAAAATATGAAGTTAAATTTTTTTTTTCCATAAGAAGCTTAATTTTCCAGAATGTTGAATTGAAAAAATTAATCGAAAATATGGAATTAAATCTTTTTATCAGATGTTTAAATTTAGATTTTCCTCGGGTATTCGTGCGATGGACTATTTTTTAATTCAATGATTCCCAGATCCTGGTCCATTGGACTTTTATCTGTGAACTCATGTCGGAGAAATACTCTGCGCAGAAAATATAATTTTTTTTTCATGTTTCAGTAAATTTTTTTCAGTGAACCGGTTCATTTTGGTAATTGGTATATTTGTAGTTGTAGAGGGAAAATTCGGTTCTCCTGTTGGGGCAAAGTAAATGGCGAGAGACCGATATGGTCGCGATCGATCGATCTCTCGCGGCGTTAAAATGCCCCGACCTTGACCCCGTTGCGATCAAAATGGAGGACAGCCCCGGTCTCTGATTCTCTCCTCGAGCTGTTTCCTGTTTTACGCGATTCCCGTGCAGCACCGAGCTCGAACCTTCTCTGTCGAACGCACCGGGAGATCCCGATGTATCGATCGGCGACCATGCAACTGCGACATTAAATTTGAGCTACTTAGACCCTAAATTCCTTGTCCAAAATTTAACCCTGGTTTCAACGACAGACGCTGCATAGAAGAAAATTAATTTCAATTTTTAACGAATAACTAATTTTAATCGCATCGATCGTATTTGATTTTCAATGGAACAATGGAAACAGAAATGTAGGAAATTATTTTTGAAACGTGTTCCACTCATAAACCACCTTTATTATCCTCAAATTCTTTTTCAATCGCTATCTAATTTCACTAAAAAAGAATTCCTGATTTTTAGGGAAACGTATTTTTGGCATCGAAGTGAAACAAGAAAAAAATTAGCAGCAACTTTTTCATATTTTTGTCGAAGTTAGACAATTTTTGTTAATAAAAAGAAAACACGAGCGAGTCGGAAATGACTCAAGAGCAGTAGCAGGGTTAAGTAATATAAAGGCGCACGCGTGAGTCGTCGATACGTCGTTTCGTGGAGAACGGTTCGAGAGGCTGGTGCACGATGAATCGCAGAAGCGGGCTGGATCGACGAGGCCTCGTCTATTCTAATTGGCTTCGAATATTACCTCCAAGTCGAGGGACGAACGATCGACCACCACGAACCAGCTAACGCGACTCTCACACGCGAAAAAGTACATGCTACGCCAATGACCCAGAAACCGGCAACAACGTACCGCCGATATAGGCACAGGCCTGAATCTACAGACCGTTTCACGAACTCCGTTGCCATGGAGAATTAACCGTGTTCCAGTGAACGATATAATTTTTGTTCGAACTTCACTGTACGGATGATGGTTTATTTTAACTTCTATAGGATGATCCAAAATTTTATATTCAACACTTTGATACCTTTAGGTTAAAAAAAAGTTCTATTTTATTCATTTTATTTGTTTTATTTTAGGTTTGGTATGTAAAACGTACTCTGTCGTACTAAAAGTTAATTTAATTTAAATGTCAATCAATGTCAAAAACATTGGTTACGAAAGTATAAAAATTGATTATGTGTTACATATTTGATACAATTTTTTTTTTTTTTTTTTTTTTATAAATAATTCCATGGTAAAAAATATTTTTTAATATCTGTAGAAAGGTGGACCAGAGTATTAACAAACTTGAACTGAATAGTTGTTATTAAAATAAATCTGAGAACGGTGTAAGAATTAGAAGTTATAAGAGAACGTGTCTGACCATATACTGACTCATACTACTTAAACCTGCCATCGCTCGCTCATAATTCAATCCACGCATTCCCCGTTGTAAAAATTATCCGTTATTTATTGGAATGGTAAGATTAATCATCTATTCACCCTGTCAGGACGAGTTAAAGAGTCATCGTACAGTGAAGTCGACAGAAATATGATAAAAAGAAGGAAAGTCGAGGAGAAGGAGAAAAAAAGGGGAATCGATCGACGAGATCTCGCGTTCTGGCGTGCCGTTCGTTCTACTTACATCGGGGTACCGAAATCACTAGCCAAGTAGTAACACTCTAAATTCGAAACCAGATGCCAATCGGCTAATAAAATTACTCTCGACAAATTGGACAGTCGAGTTAACCGGAGTTAGGTGCGAGAGACTCAGGACAGAGGGCTCAATCGCCATTGTCGGGACTTTGAAATTTGCTTGATCGATCTTGAGATTACTTCTCATAAATTGAATAAAGTAACCCTGATTAGTGCTTTCTTTGCTTGAAAATCTTTTTCATTTAAAAAACTTGAAAATTAAAGAAAAACGTATTATTGAAAATATTGCACATCATAGCGAGAACGCTGCAAAATTCTTTTTAATTATTTTTTGATACAATTACAAAATTCAAATGTTCCAATCGTGAAGAGAACCAACAAAAAAAAAAAATAATAAAAAATACGTAAACAGTAAAAAAAAAAATCGGGCAAACAGAGTCCTGAGTCAAGAGCGAGCCCATGAAAAGGGTGGCGTTACAAAATTATTTTCGAATTCTCGCGAATCACGGAGGAGGTCGCCAAGGGTGTGGGTTTTCTTTATACAAGGGATACTGTCCCTTTCGCAATCCCTCGCCACGGTTTCGGTGAATTTAAGCCGACGTATTGTGCGCTGGCCTCGCTGATGACACGAGTCACCCTCTCGACTGGTACTCCAGTGTACGAGCCACCCTTTTGGAAGCCACGTAGGCAAGGGGTTGGCTTTTTTTTTTTTTTTTTTTTTTAAAGCTGCTATCTTCCATTCTGCAACGAAGCCTAGAGCCTCCGTCTTTCGGCTCCGACCGCCCTTCTGGGTTTTTCTTCTTTTCAACGCGAGAAGAATCCTAGCTGAAATTTTAACCCCATCGCTTTTGTCGCGACGGATATCCGCTCTGAACTGACTTCTGGATGCAGAATTTATTACGACGAGGTATAAAAGTTGTTGAAAAATTGTTCGAAAAAATTTCTCTGAATATATATTCTTCGAATTTCTTCTTTCGTAATTAAAAAGAAACTTGATTTAAATGAATTCTAACGCGTTTTAATGTAAATTCGATGAAGAAGTAAAAGAGGAAACGATACGAATTCAGCTTCAGATGGGGAATTGATTAACCGTTGAGGTTGCTTTTTCGTCGATTGTTCTTTTTCCATCGGTTTCGAGGCTAACGAAGGGCTCGAGCGTTGTTTTTAAGCAGAGTGGAGGATGCGAGCTCGATAGTCGATCGCGTTTCAAGCAATCGTATTCGACGAGACTCGCGACGTCGCGAATCGTCGACGATTCTCCTCCGACTCTTTTTTTCTCTCCCCTTTCACGTGGCACGCTCGTTTCGCCGCTGGTTTTCTCGCTGCTAGCGCCGTTGCAAGTAGAACGAGGACTCACGATCAGACATGAGAATAAAGTGGTGGTCGTTCCGGTTATTTGGGGCGAAATTTGTGGAAACTGAGATTATTGTTGGGTTCGGGATAATTGGGTGTTTTTATTGAGAATTATCGTACTTCTGTCGCGAAGTTTAAAATTCCAATTTAGTAGGAACTTGGAATATTTTTTAATGGCTTTCTTTTCTCGTGAAATTTCTTTTTCTGTCGCTTCGAGTTTACGATCATTGCATATTAAATATAAAAGTATGGACACGTATTAACCCTTTGCATTTTACAAAAGAGGATCGCATAGAATATTTTGGAATAAAAGTTTGGAATAAAGTTTTTAACCTCTTGAGGGACAATGTTTTTTCCTAAGTTAGAAGAGAACGATCTAATTTTTTGTTTCTTTATATTTATTTCATTTTAAATTCATAGCTACTGAACAAAGAAATGGTAAAAAAAAGCTAAACGTACAGATATATTGCAGTGTCCTTTAAGAGGTTAATATAAAATATTAACGAATCAAAATTTTGTGATCCCGTCTGCGTATTCAGCAGAATAAAAGATCTTCCAAGAAAAAAAATAAATAAATAAAGAAAAGTCACAGTAATCCAGGACTTTATCCTTATCAACCCTCCAGCTTGATCCGCGGTATACAAAGAACGTTTGCTGTAGATCGCAGCAGCGTTTCCTCGCAAGAGTGCAAAGGGTCATTCCAAGAACCTCCTTCTCGAGAAAAGGGAGCCATAACTTTTAATGTTTCTGAATACATTGGCAAAAGAAGTGCTCTAAAAAAAAAGAGTCCGAAAAAGAACCACCGAAAGAACGAAAAAAAAAAAAAAAAAACAAATGAAGTTGCATGGAAGAGCTCATGAAATTCGAAAACAGTATCGAGATTGTCCGAACGAAATTACGTGAGAACGAAAAAAGAAAGAAAAAAGAAAGAAAAAAAGGAAAAGAAAAAGAAAAGAAAAGACGAGCAAAGCAGAAAGACTAGGCGAAAGAGGAAGCATTTAGAGAACGAGAGATTAAAGCAAAAAGAGGGGGGATGATACACGGTGTACCGGCAAATCGTTGAGGAAGAGAGAAAAAGAAACAAAGAGATAAAAAATAAGAAAAAAAAAAAAAAGAGAAATTTCTCAATAAAACGCCACCGGGCTATCTCAAGTCTCTATATATACATATATATATGTACAGTAGCATTATTGCATGGCCAAACATATATATATTCTATATATTATTATTATTATTATTATTATTACTCTTAATTATTATTCATTATTCATTATTATTACTATTGTAACACGAGATATGTTGACAAAACGAATTTCCCCTCCGTTCTGCGTCTTCGAGTCTGTTCTCCGGCGCCCCAAACACGTTTCCGGGAACCCTTTTTCGGACGTTCCTGGACGAAAGGGGCGCCGTACGGAGCGCAATATACTTCGAGGAACAGGGTAGTCGAGAATGGTGCGAGATTATTTGAGAACGGTGCTGGGTCAGAGAAGAAAAAAAAAAAAAAAGGATACCGAATGATAATAAATAGGAAATCGTTATTATTTTTCTTTCTTTTCATCCCGAACATTTATCAATGAAATTGTAAGGCTTTTTAATTCCGCTACGGTCTTCGGGTTCCTTTCGACCCAATCGCGGTTTCGTTTCACTGAAAGGTCTTGATTTCTAGAAAAAAGTGTCCTTGATATATAATCGAAACCGCAGAACTAATTGATACATTAACAACAGCATCGAGGAGATCTTTGAACGAAAAAGAAACACGATTGAATCGAAAACGACCCAAGGGTTGTAGCAGGGTTAAATGAATTTCTAATTCGAGTAATTCGGAGACGATTCCCAGCATCGTCGTGGAAGGACAGAAAGAATAAGAAAAATCTCGCCACGTGGGTCATACATAGGGTGTCCCTGAATTCTCTCACACTTCTCACCCTCGAGACTAATCGAGTAACGAAAAGAAAAAAAAAAAAAAAGAGAAAAAAATAGAAACGAAAGAAAAGAAACCATGAGAATGATAGATTGCCGCGGGTCGAATGTCTCGAGAACGTCTACGACTCCTTGAAAGAGAGGGAACGAGAAGGGAACGGAACGAAAGAAAGGAAAGGACACCCTAGTAACACGACGATCCTTTCGTACAAATTCGACGACGACAGACGAAAGTTTGCTTGCTTGCTTGCTTGCTGAATTCCCAGGCATGGAAACGGGGACGAGGAAAATATATGTATATCCATGTATATGTATACGTATATACACACACCCAACACATTAACACGCCCCCGTTTCCGGTGCCCCTCTCTGTCTCTCGCGTCTTTGTCCTTAGAATACGACACGAAGACGTACACGGGGAAAGAAATGAGTGATGTTTAGACGATTTGTCGTCCCGGAGGCAGGCGAAATCTTTCCGTCTCATCGATCGATCCGGTTTATCGAACATTTTCGTGGAGATCAACTGGGAAATATTTTCTGTCCATTTATTTATTCAACACGATCGATATTCTGAAAATTTTGAAACAAACATTTATTTTCGATAAGTGTTGTATTCTGTAGTGTTTAATTTTTTTTCTCTCGAGATAGTAAATTATCAACTTTGTAGATCTGTGATTTCTATATTTGAAAATCCTTAGTTTTATCGTTACCTTTTTATTTTATTTTTACCTTTGCGAACATCGATCATAGCCGCGGAAAGTTTTCGCCAGCTTTCGGCCTCGAATGCTGTCTTATATTGAACGTGAGCATTTTGCTGCGAGCCGACCATCCCCCGCCAGATAAATCCCAGTCTCTTAGAAATCCACCGTAACACAGAGAGTGCCCTTTATCTTTAGCTATTAATTTGAGGTCCTTTGCGCAGGTAGTGTTTGCCCCCCTCGCCCTTACTCAACCAGATACCAAGTATTGTTAGTCGATACCCTGTAAGACAAAGCATGAATGTTAAAGCCCGTTGGAAAAAAAAAAAAAAAAAAAGAAGTCGCACATTTACAGGCCGTCAGCCACACGTCGACGCTGACACTCGACGCGTTCGTCAATCTGTCCTCGCGTTTCAACCTTCGACGAGCATTTTGAGTCTCGTTTAACGAGCTTCAAATTATTGTTCCGTCATTTCAATATTATCGAAATGTTTCATTTTAAGTTTCAGAATTTTATGCAACAAATCTCTTAAGAATCGTGGAAATCGTTGAAAGAGTAAACCTCATGGTCGAAGAATTACGGTTTTTTGATTGGTAGAACGAAAAACGCGTCGAGAGTTAGCGAACATAAACATCAAGGGTACACGAAACAACGATTCGAAAAGATCGGAGGCGTCGCGACCGATCGGACAGTCGGTCGTCTTCCGGTTTCCTTTGGTACTGTCTTGAACGAAATTTTAAAGCAAAATGATACGTAAGAATTGGAAATTTTTAACGATAATCGAAAAGGGGTTTAAACCGACCACGATCGAATTTCGAGCCATCGAGAGCTCACAGAGTTTGTCAAATATTATTCAGGAGAAATTTGCTTCACGTTTCGAGAAACCACGCGTGGTATCGCTACGTCCAACGAATGTTTTGAATTTTAGTAGGATAATGAAAAAAAAAAAAAAATAGGCTATGTAAAATATTATCTGGAAATAAAAAAAATATTCTGATACGTTAATTAGACGAGAAAATAACGAGTCAACAGTCACGAAAAATCGAGAGAAAACGTCCGGCCTCAACCAAGAATAGAAAAGCTCGAATATCGCGTGAGCGGGTTCTACGAGACTGAAGAAGCTTCCTTCCGGTTTCCGCCGGCGAAACTGTACACCTTTCATCGAAATTTGCATGCCGATCCACAGTAAAATCATCGAACGTTGCTATCTATAAGTTACCTGTATCCTTTCTTTGAGATTACCAAAAAAAAAAAAACAACGGTGAAAAATAAATTAGATTCCATTTCGATATAAGCTCGGGGAAAGATAGAATCCGATGGAAGCTTTACTCTGTAAGTGGAAGTCAGGTGTGGTAGTATATCAAAGGCATATATCGATTGAGATTTAAGTCTTACGAAGGTGCAACACTGATTTTATGGTACCAAGGCGTGATCCTGTACCCGTAAATATTCGAGTCGATCAGTTACCATAGCGATCGCAGTCAGGATGAACGGTATCGTCCATTTTTGATTCATTCAACCAATTTTTGGCCGTAAGAATGCTTATTTTTAAGCATTATTCAAGCTGACGTAGATTATAGAACCCAGCCAATGGGATTTGATCGTAGCGTATCATGGATAGTTAACAGATCCGAAGTTTAGGTGAATTATAGTGCGATCATCGAAGTTAATTTACTCTTGGTGGTGTACCAGGGAAGGGATGGATGACTGCTAGGAATTTTTTCGCTCATTTTCTCCGAGGAAAATTGAAGGATGGAAATTCGGACCGTTAGATGAAATAGTTTCTGGCGACTAGCTAAAAAAAAAATATAATAAATAAATAAGTATTGTTCTTGGTGACGATGGATGATTAGGAACGCTCTATGGGATAGTTGGAACAAAAAGAAAAAAATATATTTGGTGGACAGGAATGGTAAGAAATGGATTTTGGATCAAATTGGATTCCGTCGATGGGAGTAGACAAAAGGCGATCCAGTCAGGTCGAGTTCAGAGGAGGTCCATGAAAGATCCATGGAGATTAAACAGTAGTTTGACTACTGGGAAAAGTGGTCGCTAATGGGCAGTTGCATACCGTGGATAGAATTCTCTTCGGAGACGAGGTAAATGTGAGAACTTTGAATGAAGTTGAAATGAGAGGGAAAAAGTGGTGAACTTCTTTAAGGGTAGCAGAGAGCACTGTGAATATCGGCGAGTTCGGGCAATAAGCAATAAAATCGAATCGCCCTCGTAAATCTGCGCGCGAAGCGAGAGAATATCTACCGAGGGGAAGTTGTGTGGGTGTCCCGACTCTGTCGGAATGCGAGCCTATCGGGCAAAAACGAGGGAGGCCTCTATTGGAGATGGAGCACCCTGGTACGGAGTTGCCCACCACCGACTCGCAGAAGGTGCAAAAAGAGTTGTAGAAAAAAAAGAAATGAAGATTTTTGAGAAACGTAAGTAACAAAAAGCCGAAGACAGAGAGAAATAAAAATATCAGAGAATCGTTTTAAAAAAAGCTGCAGAAAAGGTATTAAAAAGTGGGTCAAGGATAGTTTTGAAAAAAAAAAGAAAAGGTAAAAAATAAGGGAAAAAGTAGGAGCTGTGATATAAAAAGCGAGCCTTTAAAAAAAAATGGAACAAAAAATGAAACAAAAAATGGAAGAAGCAGGGGAATGAATACAGAACAAAAGCGGATGGAAAAATACAAAAGAGTAGAAAGCAAAATTAGTAGATCGAAAGAATTGTAAACAAGAAAGGGACCCGTAAAAAAAAAAAAAATACAGAGGCTGAAAAGACGCGGAAAGTATAAAGGGAATGCTAAAAAGAATAAAAGAAAGTGATAAAAAGAGGCGATAAAAAATGTACCGGAAAAACAATACGATTAAACCAGGAGCTTTGTAACGAATGTAAATTCTTCGATCCTTTCTCGGAAAAGCTTCCACACTTTTCCTAGTTTTCGTGCAACTTTCCGAACGTTACCGCTCGTTCAAGCGGCAATTGCATTAAAAATAGACGGGACGAAGCGTCCGGCGTTCAATCGTGTTAGACAAACTTGAAAATCAAGATAATACATGCAATTGCAGTGGATGGATTAACGGAAATGAAGCGGAATTCAATTTCCGGGCAGCTTTGGAAATTTTCCTAAAAACGGCGACGGTCGAGTTACGGTATCGCCGATACTGTAAAATAAAACATTCCCTTGGAACGAGCTTAAATTTTCATATGACCCAAAAAATTCGCGATCTTCCATGAAATAAGATTCTTTATCTCAGATTTATAAGAAACGAAGCATAAAATTAAAATCAAGTTATCTTCCATTAATATTCAAAGAAAATAATTTTCTCTTCGCACGCCAAATCGAAGAAAACGTCGCATCGTTCACCTAAAACGAAGTTCAGCCTCTTCGATCCTCATCAGAAGATGATTCTACTTTTTTTTTTCCAACAATATCCAAAGATATCCGAAGAAATGGAACAGAAAGCACCGAAAGTCTTCGAGACTAGCCAGCCAATTCCCATCGAGGAAGCTGCCTTCGACGACACACCCGGTGTATCGAAGAAAGGGGGTGGTGACTGGTGGAAGAAAAGGTTAGAGACCAGAGACAGAGAGTATCGGGATCACGTGGCCCATGTAAATGCGCGGCCTCCTCTGCGTGTATTATTTTATTATATAGCAGAAGCTATTGGGGCCACGTGACGCCCAACGGGTTTCTCGGCTCGAAGCGCAATCATTCTTGAGTTATTCGGAAAGGGGTGGCGGCTGCTACGGAACATGGGCCGTCCCGTCTCCACCTATATGAAGAAGACGTCTACGTGCCCTGCTCGTACCCCTGACAAACTTCCTTTTGATTGGTCCTGGCCACCGGTTACAAGCAGATCGTACGTGAATCCGATTCCAACTCGTGGCCTCTTTAATGGAGCTTCGTGCTTTATGATCTACAGTGGTTTCTACCATTTTGACGTATACCGAGTCTGTGCTTTGGTATCGTAATGGATTCCATCATTCTTCTTGGATGGTTAAACGCGTAGTCTCTAAATATTATTTGGAACGTTAGAGTTTGATTAGTTCTATAGATGGTTGAGACATCGACTTTGGAATTATTTGGTGTTTATTATATGGAGATTCGGATATTTTAGAAATTTGAATATATCCTCGCTGAGTAATTTCTCGCGATCAGTGTCACAAAGCGTGCAGTTTTCAATATTGGAGTTCCTAAATTGGTTCTATAGCTTTAAGATATCGACCATGGAATTTTTTGATATTCAGTATAGAGGTTTGAAAATTGATATATCTTCATCCACTGATTTCTCAATAAATTTCGAATTTCTCATGTCGCAGTATTCCAAGACTATATTTATAAGCACTATAAATATATTTCTATTTCCATGATCCTTCCCTTTAACGTTCACGAGGCCCGACTAAATGTCCCATTATCCAGTTGTTTTCTGGTGCGGCACAGAGAGGCACGGGGTCGGTTCGAGCATCTCGATACACCGGCTCGGCCAGGCGAGCCGATCAAATTTTTCCGCGCGACCTGATCCTCTTCGGGACGCTCGTCAAAGTGGCTGGCCGGCTTTTCACTCGGCGCACAAAGTGTCAACCGTGGATTATTTTCCGAAAAGTTCGCGGTACCTGATCACGTCAGAGATTTTCTGCACGTTAGAAGAGAAAGATAGTGCACGATATACAGTCAAAGAGAGAAAGAGCAAGCAAGAGAGAGAGAGAGAGAAAGAGAGAGAAAGAGAGAGAGAGAGCTCGTTAATGCTTTATCGCGTCGTGCGCCCGACTGGATTTGGCCCACTTAGCCGTTTCTGAAATCCTTCGATCGATCCGCTCGTGACATCCGGTTCTTGCTTGCATCCATTTCGAGTTCTGCTCTCGCAACGATGGATACACGCTTGACAACACGACCGTTCTTCCGCTTGACAATTTTAACGTACCCTCCTCGCTCCTCTTCCAGATCAACCCCTCGTCCCATGCTAACTGTCATCGGACTGTCCTTCCCTTTTGATATTACTGCTTCCGATAAGAATAGATTTTTAATACGAAGCGACGTTGTAAGTTATACCGTTGATATCATATCAGCATAATGGTCGGAGATTGAAACGGTTGAAAATAGGATGTTGAAAACTGAGGGGACTAGAAAATTGGTTCGATCGGTGATGTTAAAGAGGGTTAATCGGAACACATTTATTCAAAGTACACGGAAGAATAGGAATTCGTTAACTTGTTCCAAGTCTTGGTTAATCATCGCCATCACACCTCTTCTGTTTCTCTATTTCAGTTCTCTAGCCTCGAGATCGATTCCCACGAAACTTAATTCACAGGTTCATTAACCCCTTTTCTTTTCTTACGACGAAACTTCTTGTTCCGGCTAACAATCCTCCTAACCAATCATCCAATACTCTCTCAAAACCCAATCTATCCTCCCGAGGAATTCCAATTACCTTCCTAGTCTCTCCAAAAAAAAAAAAAAAAAAAAAAAAAAAGAAAAGAAAAGAAAGAAAAAGGAAAAGAAAAAAGAAAAAGTCATCCACCGCGTAGTCAGAAGTACAAGAAGGGGTGACATGGGGTGAATTCAAACGAGGCCGGCAGGTAGCCGCGTCCGCTAGTCGATTGTCGCGACAGAGCCTTTTTCCTGGTTCGAGAGCCGTTATGGTAATAATGAACGCGTCAATTTTTCGTCTCTGTCCAGCTGTCCACCACCCTCCGCCCACCCCAGTGGCAACCCCTCGCGCTTCATCGCCAGTGTCCCTGTTCCCGGTGCCATTTTTTTCGCCAGCCTCCTTTCACTCGTTATCGGCCGCTTGCTAATGGCACGCGATTGCCTTTTCACCCCCTCCACGGTGTCTTCGTCCCTTTTGCCGTCCCCTGCCACTCCATTTTCGTGAATCGACCGCGAACAGAGGGTCTTCCACGGAGAAATTTCAATCGAGAGCACCGTTCGACCGCGATCTTCAATTTCGAGGGGGTGGATTTTAAGATAGTTCGTTCGGATGGCAGATTAATCGGAACTGAAACTCCTCGACGTCCATAGATCGATGCTGTTCGTAGAGTTTTTTAGCGGCTGGATAGAGTGGACGGGACGTTTTAAATGTTTTTTTTTTTTGTCTTTTTTTTCGGGCTGAGTTTGGCATTGGCAGATCAAGGAATCGACGCGATCGAAAGGTTCTCGTTCGTGGATTGAGTTTTTCGGTGATACTTCTTCCCTTTCGTCTGGATAAAGTAGGATGTTCCTCGTAATAGAAGCTTCTCTTCAATCGGTGGCAACGTGTGATCGTTACTTGAGAACGGTACGGATCGAAGGGTTGAATTTCCTTTTTATTTCAACGAAGAGTTTACAATATTTCCTGCTACTCGTCGAAGTTGAACGCGTCAAGGATAGTTCGTAAAAATCGGCAACTGCCCCACCGATTTATCAGGCGGAACGGTTCAAGGCGCTAATTCATGGGGCTCGCATGTTCGATTTCCTTCGGAATGGACGAGATTTTTTTCGGTCGTCAGACCGATTCGATTCTCCTGGCCGAAAGGGTGGCCTATTATCGGGAAATGTGAACGATTTTCAAGTTTCCAGGGAACGATCGAGGCCGGACAAAGAGAAAATTGACGAGTTATTTAATCTAATATTGGCTGCTCGATCGGAATTCGTGCCCGGGAAAACGATGTACGCGTGTAAACGTTATTTTTCCCATTCTGTTCCTTCTTCACTTTGCGTTTTTTCACCCCTTTTTCTCGTCTCCTGTCCTCGTTCGCAATTATGCGCCATAACGTTGCCAGTGCAACAAAGAGCCGGCAGTGATTACGCGGCAATTTCGAGCTAATATCGCGATCGTTATTATTTCAGAGAACCTGTCGATCGGCGAACTGCGTTAAAATCGCGCTAAGCTGCGACTCGATCGCTTCGCAGGGGGATGAACTCGAGGAAAGCGACTTCGTGGAACGATTTCTGTTTGCTTTTCGCGTTAATACGTTTGATTTACAAGTTGGGGTGCTCTCAAAGGTATTTTGACACGGTGAAAAGATAAAGTTTGAGGCATGGTAATTTTGCTACGTGCTAATTTTGCGACCTCGTTGCCTTTTTGTGGACGTTAGCTTTGAATTTTGGATTCTTGAAACGTGAAGATCTCTGATTAGAATTAATGAGGAAATTGGGAATTAATTAATATCCTGATTTGAAAATCTCAAACCGAGAACCATCTTAATCAGAAAATAGGTTACTTCCCAATCAATAAGTCTTCTATCTATAAAATCATTGATTAATTGAAAGCCAGGTAATGAAAAGTTGATTAAATCGCTCGTTTCCTAACCAAGAATTGGTACATATTTAATCGAACAAGCGATCTTCCAAGTTTGAGTCTTTCAGGCTCGGTTTAAATCCGCGAAAGTAGTCGGTGAAAAATTTTCCGGCCGAAAATCAGCTCTCTCGTTGGTTGGACGCGAGCCAACGAAAGATGGAGAAAAAAACCAGAGGAAAAAAAAAGAAAAAAAAAAACGGGGAAAAAACAACGAGGAAAAACGTGTGCTCGACGAGACATAATACCACTCAGATTCGAAACAAGGCATACATATCACTCACTCGAGACACGAAACGAACCACACGGACACTGAAAAAACTCGCTTCTCCAAGGAAAATGCATCTCTCTTGACACTCTTGCATCGTCTCATACGTACACACCAAATATGTCTCTCTATATATATATATATTATAAGTGTCCGACCCCCTCAGCCCTTGTGCCCTTTTTGGTACCCTTTAGTGAGATGTTTATAAGCTGTAGTACTATCAGTTTGAGATATTCGTGGTATGCAAGCGAATCCCCCCCTTTTTTTCTCTCCACTGACTTGTTGTACGTGTTTTTACTTCTATGCCCTTGGTAATCTTCTGAATGTTAATGTAATCTATATTATGTATCTATATATACATATATATACATATAACAAGTCGAGATTACTTTTTTTGTTTGGCTGTGAGAACGTACTTGCAAAAAGAGTAATTTTGCTCGCGAACGACAAGCTAGCGATTCGATGAAAAAAAAAAAAAAAGAAAGAAAAAAAAATTTAGTTTAAGCACAGTGATCAAAAGATACGTGTATTTAAGAAACACGCATAACAGAGAAAATACAGAACAAGAATCAAACATTATACACACTCGAGAATCACAAAAATATTCGACGACCCGGTAGTAGATAAAGTAACAATAAAAAAAGAAAGAAAAAAAAATGAAAGAATTTAAGAAACGGGTCGTCCGACTGAACGAGTTCACCATTGATTCACATTCGTCTTTTTTTTCTGCTTTCAGCTGCACAGATTCCACAACGCGGAAGTAAGTACGATCAAATTACGTTTGAAAACTGTTTCCCTTTCGTTTCTTCTGCCATCTTAATTGGGCCGATCATCAAATTAGACGTACGCCACTGTCTGTTGGGGGCGCGAATCATCTTTACGCGTACCACAGAAAAATCTTACTCTTTATTCTTCTTCTTCTTCTTCTTTTTTTTTATATTTTATCCACTTATTTTTCTTTCACTACTGGTTCGTTTTAAAAGGGAAAATCTTATGACGATTTATAATGGCAACTCATAGGGGGTTGGGAGGGTAACTCGAACTCGGAACACCATCGATTCGCGTAGTTTCTGCTTCTCTTTCGCACCGCACGCTTTTCATCTGTTAATTACCAATTAGTTCGTGTACTTTCGCGGCAATAAAACAGTCTTCCGGAACACGGTCTCTGCTTTGAAACTTAGGTACTTCGAATATTTTATTTTGGAAACGTTCTTTCAATTTTCAACTCGGTTTCCCTGTTCAATGTATAATTTCAATTTTGTATTTCGAGCGGTAATAAATTAGGTAGAATTCTTATCAAAATTATGATTTAAAAGGGGTAGTTTTTGATGTCACCGATCAATTTTCTTTTTTTTTTTTTTTTTTTTTCTTGTCGAGCGATTTTTATTCTTCTGACGGGTAAAATTGTTTGGTCGTTTTGTGTAACAATTTTCCACGGCACAGATCGACTAAAGGATCGTTTGAATTTTAGCATGCAAGAGGAAAGACGAGATGGCGAGCCAGGCAGAACACCAACAGCCCGCCCCCAAGAAACCGCGCCTGGTTTTCACAGACCTTCAGCGCCGTACTCTACAGGCTATTTTTAAAGTAAGTCTTGTATAACTTAACTTGCGTTTTGATCGATACCGCCGCCCCGTTCTCTACGTGTCTCGATTGTCCCGGGCAAAGGGATGCTCAAAGACACCGTGGCGAATTCAGTTCCTGCTCCCAGGAGCATCCATTTTTTTCTCGGTTGTAGTCCTTTTTGTAATTTTTATTGATCCTTTATCAGGGACTTCTTATATTCAATGTTTGTCTACCATGATTATTCCGATTATTATTTGATTCGGTATTGAAAACTATTCTAGAAAAATTGGAAGCCACTTTAGATGGATTCTTATAAATTTTTACATTCAGATTCGATAGATTTATTTTAAGGTTTTATTAAAAAAGAAATGACGATAATCTAGGTTTCTTTTTTATAAGAAAAATATTATATACTTGTTTTAGAAATCTGAATTACTACAATTTATCGACGGTTTAGTATATTATTATTCCACAAATTAATTTTAGTGGTTCGAGAATTCTGGATAGTTGTGTATTTTCAATTTTTTTCTAATACTCCTAAGTTCAGTTTCGATCGAAGCAGAGAATACAAAGATAGTAATTGTAAGGATTACGCAAAGTTCACTTTTAATGTGTTTCCCGCATAGGAAACTTCTTTCCACAGGGTGGAAAAACTGATAACAGTGCTCCCCCTCGTGCAAACTCTCACGGACTCGAGAGCCGGTCGAGTTTTGCGCGCGTTAATGGAAACGCTCTCAACAAATTCTCACTTAACAAAATTACTACGTCGTCGGTAAATTACCTCGATAGACACCACGTGTAACGCGCATTCCATCGATACACCATAATAACAGTGCACAGAGACTCGCGTCGAGTGCCTGCACCCTGTGCACGCGCACGCCAAACAATCCTTCCAATCGTGGAAAAGATAATCGAGAATTTTCAATCGGAGTAGTATCGATCCATCGATCTGATTCACCACTTTTTTACACTTCTGATATTATGATTCCTCCTTAATCGTTAAAAAGTTTCGAGCAAATATTAACGCGAGACACTTTTTGTATCTTTTTTTTTTCATAAAGTAATAATCAGTTTTACGTCGAAGAATACTAAAAAGGCAAAATTAAGAACATAACGTGAGTGGTGATACTTGTGCACTATCGATCATAATTTTTTAGTTACCACGCGTTACAAGGAACGAACACAGGGCTTGAAAAATGAGAAATAAATTTAGAATTGTTCAATAAAAATATATAAGGATAAAGGAAATTGCTGTTTTTTTTATTATTAATTACCGCAATATTAACTCTTTGCAATCTAGGTAACTTTCTCCAGAGATCAGGTTTTTAAGTTCATACAGACGTTAATAATTGATTTATCCTTTCATAGATTCTTGTAAAACTTAAAAAGAGTTCAATAATGCAAAGAGTTAATTTACCAATTGACAAGACGATTAGCAGACATTCCAGTAATTCTAAATTTTTAGTCAATAGTATATGTGGAATATTTTTTTTTCAGAAATTAAAAAAAAAGACACTTTAGCTGTTTAAATTAGATACTTAGATATTAAAATTAATTCAATCTAAAAAAATGATATATAATAATTCTACTATTTTACCATAGTATTGGACAGTATTAGTCCACAATATTATCGACGATTTCCTTCACTGCGAACAGTATTTTCCATTCGAAATCACTCCATTCCTATTTCTCTCCGTCGAAGCGTTCTCAGGGCACATGCATTAATAAAGGGAAGCTGATTTTTCGCGTGCACGCGGAGAAAAACGCGGGGACAACGCGACGACGCGGGAAAAGAACAAGGGGGTTGAGTTTCAACCCCGTCGCGCGTAAACCCGACACTATCGATCCGCGTTGAATAATTTCTCGGCTGATTCCTTGGCCGCGTGCTTCGATCGCCCCCGCGATCATGAACGACGTTTGAAAACGGCCATCGATATCGTTAGCGTGCTCGTCGACGCGTCCCAAAAACCACCCCCCGCGAATATATTCACCTCCGTGTTTTTAATCCACGTGAAATTGTATTGCATCGAAGGTAAAAAGATTATCGAGGTGTTTTTTTTTTATTTTTTTATTTTACGTAGAAGTTGGAAAAGGCAAATGGAAGTGTACAACTGAAATTTAGTAACGAAACGAAAAGGATGTTTCGTTCGGGACGTTCCGGCAGATTCGTAAATGGATTAGAAATTAATAGGTATTAACAGTTTCCTTTATCTCGATAGATTTTTCACTAGAAAGCTTTCTAAGGTAACGCGATTCTAAATTTTAGATATTCCTGTGAAGAATAAAATTTTCTTTACCGTGCAGATTTTTTTATCGTTTTGGTTTTTCACCGATAAAAATTATAGAGTTGGATTACGTCTGTTAAACTGTGAAAAATTTTCCTGCTACAATTTTTTTGTAAGTTTACTTAGAAGAGATCTATTATCTTATTATCTGCCCCAGTTGCGAGATTCACTTTCTTATTCATATTACGCGGTGTGATATTTATACTATGAAATGTAACAAAAAATTGACACAATTTACTACATAAAATTTCCAATCGATTAACACAGCCGAATAAAGCTCAGAATCGAAACATAAAGAAGTAGGTGCGCGCGTTAGTTCGCAATGCATTACCCATAAACGGTGCCATTAGTGTCGCCAGACAAGGAAACGAAAGAAGTCTGCAATGACGGCGCGGAATTCATGCTCACGACTGCTCATTCGATACCCCGCTCGTCGAACCGTCGATATCGTGGCCATTCGACTCCGCAGTGTAACATTCTACAATCCTCGGAAGCACGCTTGGTAACAAGTCCGCGTTTGCATTATTCAGAATCGAGGAACGAAGGTGCTCAATGGTGGAGTAAGAAATTCATGGAAAATTCTAGCTTGCCTCCGAGTTAGGCCAATTCAGGTTTTAAGTAAAATATGAGTTACAGTTGAGTCGGATCTACGTTTGTACCCCGGTTAGGCCGGGTTAATTCAGTTTTGATCCGCGTTATGTTCGGTTGGATTGAGTTAGGTTCGGGCTAAGTCTCCATTTTAATTGAATGAGATCCACATTAGAGTTAATTGATGCAGTTGATTAAAGTTTGTTCGATTTCTACGTTAACGTAAACCTTATCTACCATTTCGATCCATTAAAATATATTATTAAGCTAGATTCCGACTTAGGTTCTACGATTTTCGATCGATCCGACCGTGGTCGAACCCTTAAATTGAAACTGAAAATTCCAACTCTTTCTTATATTTAATCGTAAGCTTAATTTATGTTTGGAACAGATTTAATTGGACGAAATTTCGATTAGAAGGTTCGTTCTATCTCCCTTAAACTCGAACACGCTCGGAGTGAAACTGAGGCTAATTTCGAGGGTAGTTTCCGCGACATCGCAATTCGAGATACGATCACGGAACAACTATGAAAATAATGTGAACGTTCCGTTGGAAAAGGGAAAAGCGGTGGTTCGGCCGAGCTCTTTGGAAGTATGCCAAATAGTTGGCGAATTGACCTTAGCCCAGTTAACGCTGCCGCTCGATCTTTCTCGCATTCCGCTTCTATTTTCCGCTCGATTATACGACTTTTAAACTTCCTCCATCCTCTCCACCCTCTCTGTGAGTTATCTGGCACGCGTGTTCGATGCACCATCGATAGAATCTTACGAAACGAAACTATCGTTTCTATTAAACGTTCAACAATTAACCGACAATCTTTAAGTTCGTCGATAAAGAAAAGTAAAATATCGAGTCAATGATTTATATATTTTAAAAAATTTTATTTTAGTTACTCGTCACTCTATTAAGAGTAAATTGTATTACTGTACCACTGTACTGATACCAGAGTGAATTTAGAAATAAAATAATTTAATTATATAATTTATACGAACGCGGAACACTGTAATTGATTCTAACCTGTTTTCCGACACGTTATCTAAATTCCAGTCGTAGAGGGTTAATAAGAAATATTTTTTAAGCGATCTTTTTATGGTCCAATAATTATAATTGACAGAATTTTGTTGAAATATTGACGTTTATGGGTTTTAGATATTTTTTTCTTTATTTTAAAGATCCTCTGTGCACCCTTCACCCCATGACACGTATGCAACCTCCTACCCGCCCCTTCTTCTCCCTCTCTCTCTCTCTCTCCCTCAGTTTCACAACCGCGTACAGTGGCTGTCAAGGAATAATCACGATCCTCGTGCCGATAGTGTCCCGTATTTCCAACAATTGATACGCCTCTCTCTATACCGAACTGCTGTCCCGTAGACAGAGGCGGCAGACCTTCGTTTCGTTGCGTTACACGCGCTGAATTACAGCCAGACAGGATATCAATACAGTTCCTTAAACATCTACTCTGTTTCTGAGAACATAAATGGAAGTAATTCCACAAATTCTCGATATTCGTAGGCTTGGCAATTTTTTTTTCTTTCCTCGTTCAGTTTACAGTCGCGTTGCATTATTTAATTATAAATAATTAGCAAGGGTTTTGGATTCAATCCGGAATAAAAAAATTCAATTTATTTTAACTCTCCACAAACGACTCGGATCTTTCTATATTTTTTAAGCACGATTTTATTCGCTTATTCTATCGTATCGTCCATAATTAAAATTCAAATTTTCATCCCTGTACCGTATCTCCGTTTCACCCAAGCAATTAATAAGCGAAACTCACCTTTTAAATTAATCTTTACCAATTAAATTTTCCAGAAATTTCTAAACAAAACCCCCAAACAGCACAATTTTAACAGATTCAATTGATACACCTACCAATTAACCCAAATTAATTCTGCCTCGTAATAAAACACTATCGTATCGTCCCAAAATTGTCACACACAGAACTCAATCAAACAATTCGACCGTCTTCATTTAATTATCGTCCCCGTGTCTCAACCCTCGCGATACTTCCTTTCTATAGCCACCAGAAGAGGGGAGGAAGGGTTACGTCGACAAAAGGGAGAAGGGTGAAATTTCTATCGAGCTTCCTAATTTGATCGGTTTTACGAGGCTAAACGATTGCGTTTCGCGCTAAACGCGTTAATTATTGCGTTCTGCTGTACGCGCATCGGGCCATCGGTTTGTAATAATTGTT
>SMSQ01019936.1:3111-15239 GCA_019453375.1 Ctenoplectra terminalis | reverse complement strand
TTTTTTTTTTTTTTCAAGTCAACACTCGTTTTTCATTATCTGCTATTATATTAAATTTTCTGTTTTCGTATTTAAACGAATCATCAGCAACATTTTTTTTTTATTATCTTTATTATTTGCTTCCGTTTCATCCTTTTTCGAAATATTACGCAGAGCGTTAACGTGTCTGATATATCTATCGATCCTTTGCGCTCTATAACTTGTTTAAGTTTCACAGAACTATTATGAAACTTAAAAAAAATTTTATCGTTTTGAAAAAAAAAAGAATATTATAAACGTTTTCGATTTTTTATTCGTTCGATTAACCTGCTTTGTCTTAAAAAAAAAAAGGAAAATGTGAATCGACGGAAATACGAAATTTAACTTAAAACTTCTGAAGAAATTTACACGTGTCTGAATAACGGNTTACAATACGAGTTATTATTTTTATAAATATTTTTTTACGAAGCATTCGAAGCATTACGTATCTCTCAACTATTTATTTTTAATCATTACAGTCTCTTATTTATAAAATATGGAATAATATACAATTGCTTTAAAAGGGGGTATCATATTATTGTCATTATAATATATTTGAAGCATTAAACTTTCAGCATTTTAATTAGTCAGTACTTACATTTAAATTAGTATTATATTATTTATTATTATCATTATTATTATATTATTATTCTATTATTTAGTTATTATTATTATTATATTATTATTATTATATTATTTATTATTATCGTTATTATTATATTATTATTATTCTATTATTTAGTTATTATTATTATATTATTATTAAATTATTATACTTGTAATTGGACTTAGATTCGTAATTGAGAAACTATATTCTATAATATATTATTATAAAACCAAATATATAAAATCTTCACTTTCTATCGAAGTTATAAACATTATCTCTAAATTAGCGCAATTAATATTAGGTGCTGGAAAAAATTGGTGCGGATTTATGGTATAAAATTGAAGGAGTCCGATTTTTCATGAAATNACTATATTCTATAATATATTATTATAAAACCAAATATATAAAATCTTCACTTTCTATCGAAGTTATAAACATTATCTCTAAATTAGCGCAATTAATATTAGGTGCTGGAAAAAATTGGTGCGGATTTATGGTATAAAATTGAAGGAGTCCGATTTTTCATGAAATGCAATTTTATTTAATAAAGCAATCGTTATTAATTTCCACCGCTCTTCTTCAATGTTTCTATTACTATAAAATTCTTGAGTTTTGATTGCAAAAAATGAACTGTTACTTCGATCTCGTTATCGTTTCGAATTTTTACGAGTTTGAAATTGACTCGAACCATGTTGGTATACTCCCTTTTTAATGAGAGAGCGATCCCGATTAAATTCTACAAATGCGTTTTGCTACATTTCCTGCTGTGTTCCAAAAATTAAATTCATAAAACATTCGCTTGTATAGCATCTCTAACTTTGGATAAATAAGGGAACATTGAAACAAATAAAAAATTGAAATAATGTACACTAACAAAATGAACAAAATTTTCTAACGACACCATCACTATTATATTATCTCTGAAAAATACTATAAGAAATTCAATTTGAATTTGTCTCCAGAATAGAACTGTACCAACTTTTTCCGGTACCTAATAGAAATTAAAAGAATTAATGAAACAGATAAAAATAACGTTCACTATAAAAACAAACTTAATTTACTATTCGTAATTTATTTCCGTGTTACATGTTGTTAGTATTTTACATATAATTAATTGAAACACGGTTAGAAGACTGTTCTATACAGAAATTTCGTAACTATCGTCATAAAATATAGAATAAGGAATACATAATACAATCGCGTTTGCAGTCTATGATAAATCTACAGTAAAATCAGTAACGAGTTCGGAATGTTATTTTAAAATAGCAGCGTAGATCCTTTTCTTTATTTCTATAATTATTAAACGGTTGAAATCAACGTTACATATTAAACAGAATGAAATATCATTGCTAAATTAATCCATTAAGTGAAACGTGAAGTTATTACATAGTTATAACTACTCGATTTATAATTAAATTTCTCGTATCCTTGATAATGTATTTCATAATTATGAAATGGCCCATTATTAACTTTTAACAAGATTATCGAAGCATCAACCGTAATAAATTATAAATTGCCAATATAATACATTATATCGAGTAATAAATTTAACGTTCATCGCATTCGACGATGCACGTCACTTCTAGATCAAGCCTAAACATCTTATTTCACGTCACGGAATATCTGGGTCACCGTGGCCATTCTGTTTGTCCATATCTGACACTTATGACGAACACACCTGACGATGATTAGGGTCTTACGTGGCCGGAAACGTAATAGGTGCATTATTACATCAAATTTAGAAAAATTATACAAATCTTAATTGCATTAAAGATCAGTTAATATTTTTATAATATATATATTTTAAAATCAATGGTGATTTTACAATAAAATGTTTTTAGAACATATTAATGAAGCTTATGAATAAATTAGAGACGAGCAAACAGTTCTTTGATTAGTTATTAATTTAATTGGAATTTATTTTTTAAACGCAACTTTTCTTCCCAGAAGATTTTAATTAGACCGGAAAAAATTAGACAAATCTTAATTGCATCAAAGATCAGTTAATATTTTTAAAATAATAGTGAATTGCCNTTAATGAAACAGATAAAAATAACGTTCACTATAAAAACAAACTTAATTTACTATTCGTAATTTATTTCCGTGTTACATGTTGTTAGTATTTTACATATAATTAATTGAAACACGGTTAGAAGACTGTTCTATACAGAAATTTCGTAACTATCGTCATAAAATATAGAATAAGGAATACATAATACAATCGCGTTTGCAGTCTATGATAAATCTACAGTAAAATCAGTAACGAGTTCGGAATGTTATTTTAAAATAGCAGCGTAGATCCTTTTCTTTATTTCTATAATTATTAAACGGTTGAAATCAACGTTACATATTAAACAGAATGAAATATCATTGCTAAATTAATCCATTAAGTGAAACGTGAAGTTATTACATAGTTATAACTACTCGATTTATAATTAAATTTCTCGTATCCTTGATAATGTATTTCATAATTATGAAATGGCCCATTATTAACTTTTAACAAGATTATCGAAGCATCAACCGTAATAAATTATAAATTGCCAATATAATACATTATATCGAGTAATAAATTTAACGTTCATCGCATTCGACGATGCACGTCACTTCTAGATCAAGCCTAAACATCTTATTTCACGTCACGGAATATCTGGGTCACCGTGGCCATTCTGTTTGTCCATATCTGACACTTATGACGAACACACCTGACGATGATTAGGGTCTTACGTGGCCGGAAACGTAATAGGTGCATTATTACATCAAATTTAGAAAAATTATACAAATCTTAATTGCATTAAAGATCAGTTAATATTTTTATAATATATATATTTTAAAATCAATGGTGATTTTACAATAAAATGTTTTTAGAACATATTAATGAAGCTTATGAATAAATTAGAGACGAGCAAACAGTTCTTTGATTAGTTATTAATTTAATTGGAATTTATTTTTTAAACGCAACTTTTCTTCCCAGAAGATTTTAATTAGACCGGAAAAAATTAGACAAATCTTAATTGCATCAAAGATCAGTTAATATTTTTAAAATAATAGTGAATTGCCATAAAATGTTTTTAGAACATATTAATGAAGCTTATGAATAAATTAGAGACGAGCAAACAGTTCTTTGATTAATTATTAATTTAATTGGAATTTATTTTGTAAACGCAACTTTTTTTCCCCAGAAGATTTTAATTAGACCGGAAACGTAATAGGTGCATTATTACATTAAATTTATAAAAATTAGACATATCTTAATTACATAAAAAATCAATTAATATATTTTTATATTTTATATATAATATATTTTTATATTTTAAAATCAATGGTGACTTTAAAATAAAATGTTTTTAGAACATATTAATGAAGCTTATGAATAAATTAGCAACAAGCAAGCAGTTCTTTGATTAGTTATTAATTTAATTGGAATTTATTTTTGAAACGCAACTTTTCTTCCCAGAAGATTTTAATTAGATCGGAAAAAAATTAGACAAAACTTAATTGCATCAAAGATTAATTAATATTTTTATATTTTAAAATCAATGGTGAATTGCCATAAAATGTTTTTAGAACATATTAATGAAGCTTGTGAATAAATTAGAGACGAGCAAGCAGTTCTTTGATTAATTATTAATTTAATTGGAATTTATTTTTTAAACGCAACTTTTCTTCCCCGAAGATTTTAATTAGACCGAATATCGAAAGATAGTTATTCGTTCTGCTATCCGCCTGTACTTACAATTGCAAATTAAATTTAATATTGAAAAGAGTATATTAATTAATGATTTTATTTTGTTACAATAATCGATGAAATCGTATATGTGTTCTTATTTATAATAAATGGGATTCAAAAAGTAATTGTGGACGCTTGCAAATAAATTTCGCAAGTTTCTTACTGAACAGACCAATAAAAATTAGCATCTTAAATATATTTACAGTCGTGAAAGTAACACAAAAATTTTTCGAAATGGGTCTATGTGTGAACAAAAATTGTTAGGGCTATGATATACGCTCCCATTTTTAAGTCTCCGGACTCTTGTAAGTTTTGAACATAATTTTTATCGAAATAAATAATAATAAGTGAATAGTGTGTTCATTTATTTAACTATAACATAAATTTTTGTTTATTTTAAATTCGTCTAATGTCCGATGCTTTATGGACGGGAGTGTGTACATAATAATTAAGAATATTATATTATAATACATGAAATATAAATATATATAATATTATATAATTAGAAATATAACAGCTCCTTTTTTGTGAAATAATTCATATTCGGAAAAATTTCTCCCTTTCTTTCATAGCTCCGAATATATTCAAGGCAGTAATTTTTATTAGTCCACCCTCTATACTTATTTTAAAAAATCGAACAGTTTTGATCTACAAATAGATAAAAATCTAAACGAGACGACTGAAACTATTAAGTTATGCAAAAATGTGTTTAATTTTTTAAATCGCTTCAAAATTTCTTATTTGATTCAAATTTAAGTAAAGATTTAATTTAGTTTAATTTAAATTTCATATTGATACACGTTCGTCTTTATATTTATGTTCATCCAANGAGCAAACAGTTCTTTGATTAATTATTAATTTAATTGGAATTTATTTTGTAAACGCAACTTTTTTTCCCCAGAAGATTTTAATTAGACCGGAAACGTAATAGGTGCATTATTACATTAAATTTATAAAAATTAGACATATCTTAATTACATAAAAAATCAATTAATATATTTTTATATTTTATATATAATATATTTTTATATTTTAAAATCAATGGTGACTTTAAAATAAAATGTTTTTAGAACATATTAATGAAGCTTATGAATAAATTAGCAACAAGCAAGCAGTTCTTTGATTAGTTATTAATTTAATTGGAATTTATTTTTGAAACGCAACTTTTCTTCCCAGAAGATTTTAATTAGATCGGAAAAAAATTAGACAAAACTTAATTGCATCAAAGATTAATTAATATTTTTATATTTTAAAATCAATGGTGAATTGCCATAAAATGTTTTTAGAACATATTAATGAAGCTTGTGAATAAATTAGAGACGAGCAAGCAGTTCTTTGATTAATTATTAATTTAATTGGAATTTATTTTTTAAACGCAACTTTTCTTCCCCGAAGATTTTAATTAGACCGAATATCGAAAGATAGTTATTCGTTCTGCTATCCGCCTGTACTTACAATTGCAAATTAAATTTAATATTGAAAAGAGTATATTAATTAATGATTTTATTTTGTTACAATAATCGATGAAATCGTATATGTGTTCTTATTTATAATAAATGGGATTCAAAAAGTAATTGTGGACGCTTGCAAATAAATTTCGCAAGTTTCTTACTGAACAGACCAATAAAAATTAGCATCTTAAATATATTTACAGTCGTGAAAGTAAGACAAAAATTTTTCGAAATGGGTCTATGTGTGAACAAAAATTGTTAGGGCTATGATATACGCTCCCATTTTTAAGTCACCGGACTCTTGTAAGTTTTGAACATAATTTTTATCGAAATAAATAATAATAAGTGAATAGTGTGTTCATTTATTTAACTATAACATAAATTTTTGTTTATTTTAAATTCGTCTAATGTCCGATGCTTTATGGACGGGAGTGTGTACATAATAATTAAGAATATTATATTATAATACATGAAATATAAATATATATAATATTATATAATTAGAAATATAACAGCTCCTTTTTTGTGAAATAATTCATATTCGGAAAAATTTCTCCCTTTCTTTCATAGCTCCGAATATATTCAAGGCAGTAATTTTTATTAGTCCACCCTCAATACTTATTTTAAAAAATCGAACAGTTTTGATCTACAAATAGATAAAAATCTAAACGAGACGACTGAAACTATTAAGTTATGCAAAAATGTGTTTAATTTTTTAAATCGCTTCAAAATTTCTTATTTGATTCAAATTTAAGTAAAGATTTAATTTAGTTTAATTTAAATTTCATATTGATACACGTTCGTCTTTATATTTATGTTCATCCAAATATTTAGTCATTCTCTAAGACAAAAAAGCAACAGTTATAATTTTTAGGCCACTAAAATAGAATGTTAAATGAAGTGTAATTTATAATCTGATTGCTAATGACCTTTATGAATTGATGCAACAATAAAAATGATATAAAAAGGAAAATTGATCTACAAATAGATAAAAATCTAAATGAAACGACTGAAACTATAAAATTATGTAAAAATGTATTCAATTTTTTAAACCGCTTCAAAATTTCTCATTTGATTTAAATTTAAGTAAAGATTTAATTTAGTTTAATTTAAATTTCATACTCTTACACACTCGTCTTTATATTTATGTTTATCCAAATGTTTATTCATTCTCTAAGACAAAAAAGCAACAGTTATAATTTTTACGCCACTAAAACGGAATGTTAAATGAAGTGTAATACATAATCTGATTGCCAATGACCCTTATGAATTAATGGAACAATAAAAATTGTACAATAGATAATAAATACAGATATCACTTCATTTCAATCAAAAAACTGAATTAATAACTGGTGATTAATTTTCTTTCTCCATTCAAAGATCCGTAATTAATTTCATTAATTAAATTAGACACAATTTCACGGAATAATTACATTTTAATTAAATAGTTTAACCGATAAAAAAAGTAATTGTTAATATCCGATACTATTCAGTCACTGTCTCGTTTCGAAGTAATTTAACTTTATAACCATCATCACATCATCGTTTAATTCCTCAACACAATTACAGCTTATTTAATATACGAATGTATTTGACCCGTTGCTATCATTTCAGCGCACAATTCGTATCTATAGCCACCGCTTCTAATTATTCTGAATTTATTACAAACCAGTCGCTTAAACAAGTGGACACATTTATTACGTTTACTACGCGTCTCTCTGAATAATGCGAACGAGTGTCAACCGATTCAAGCAACATCGCGGTCAATTTATTGCAATTTTGGAATGTATCGTTCAAGTGCATAATCAATTTTCTAAAGAAATAACGAAACTCGTATACATTACTCATAATCGTTTATTCTCATAAATTGTGTATTAACGCTAGAACTACCACTTATAAAAATTTTATGAATCTACAACGATATATTTTGAGCGATTTTCTATGACTTTTTGTAAAAAATATATACAAAGAATTGTTACCCTTATTATAGATACTTTTTTATTTCTTCGATACTCATTTTTATTTCTTCGATACAAATAAGTCTACTTTAACGCTCTATGGGGGTTAATCGAAACTTACTCCTGTATTTATATTTAAAAAAATTTATTTCATTTATTTATCACAGTACCATTAAATTTTGTTACTGTGTTAGTGTAACGATACCACAGTCCATCTATGGCAATTATTATTTAAAAAAATTTCCGATCAAAGTAAAATACTGTAATCAATCGTAGTTCTTTTCTCTGATAAACAAACAAAATTCGGACTGGAGAGGGTTAATCGCCGGTAGTTCTAGTGTTAAATATAATCGATACAGTTTCCTTTAAATAATTATTAATAATAGTTTATCGTAATTTTACATCCTACTTTTATGACTGAAATAGAAACACCTGTTGTATATTTTACTATCGAATTTTTATTTTCATTGCATTTATATTTTGTTAGATGTGTAATTATAAAAAACGAGATTACTGTAATTCTATTACCGTACGGGGCTGGAAAATTGGCAGTCGAAAGAAGTACGAGTCTGATTGGTTATAACGTAATAGGATCAAGCTTCTTTTAACACAGTTATAAGGATAGGGCATAGGTATTGTTTGTTTTCTTTGTATTTCACATCAGAAATAAAAAACAGACGCGATTAAGCGGAGCGACTGGAATACAGATCCGTAGAGTACACATGAATGATTTTATTTATTTATTTTTTTTTTTATTACAGCAATGATTAAATAATCTGGTCCTATCGATTTATCGGTTACGTGAGGATGTATACAAGCATGTAATTAAATGCACACGGTCGAACTGATTTAATTATTTTAACCGCTGTACTGTCTTTTAGATATTCGTGCTGTTTAATATCTTGTAACATATTCACCGCGAAAAGAAAATACGGAGTTGGTTGAAAAATTGGTTCTCAATTTTTTTTCAATACGGTGAATTTTACCAGACGATCTGGAAAAATTAGAGAGTACTAATTATGCTAAGATGTCGTTACCAGGAATATATAAATGTGGTGTCTTTAAATCTTCTATAAAGGTTCGCGATTATTAGCGTTTATTAAGGTTTTTAATTTTTAACAACCAGAGTTAGTGATGGAAAAATCGGAAAAAATTCACAAGTATATAAAACAATATGGAGAATGTGCTAGATTTTTTTAAGAATTTTAGTACGCTATTAAATAGGGAAAATAGATGAAAAACGGATGATCCGAACTACCTTCACGATTGCGATAGAGGGTTGAAATTTAGAGTAAAATGTTTTCTTTTGGTAAGCGATTGAATGATCCGCAAAAAGTCAAATTTGGTCTAAAAGCACATTTGACCCCTCTAACCAACTATACCCTTAGATACATAATTCTCAGTTACTTGTAGAATAAAATTGAATACACAATATTTGTGATTACTCAAAGAATTTTTATATTTTGCGTTCTATCTTTAACAAGTTGAAGTTAAGTTTCGAATTTCATGAGCCGTGCTGAAAGAAATTAACAATAAATGTGATACAACAAAGTTATAAAACCATAGTTCACGCAAATAAGATTTTCAAGCTTGCATAAAGTCTCAAGATCTTATACTTCACTTTTTCTTTTTAAATAAATTAAAATATAGCTCTCAAATTATGGACAGATATAAAATATCAAATTTCTCATTATCTTTGATACACTACTTTTCCAAATAAGTTAAAAATTATTTTTCTATGCCATAACTATGTGAACTTTAACACTTTGCATTGTTATCAATTGAATGATAGATAAATTACCTTATTTTGATATTTTATTTTTAAAATTTCTATTATCAGAATATTTTAATATTCAATTGTTATCAATTGAATGATAGATAAATTACCTTATTTTGATATTCTATTTCTAAAATTTCTATTATCAGAATATTTTAAGTTAGTAAACCTTGAGATACTCACAATTAATCAAGCGACAAGCATGCAATGTATCCATTTATCTATAATTATTAAATACATATAGTAATTTTTATACAAATTATAATCAATTCGTTAAATTTCAAAAAATATCCACCTCCGTGAATTTCGATCAAGCAACAACGCTAAAAAGCTAGAGTAAAGGATAAATCACGTATGAAATGCAATTAATAATAGTATCGTCAAGAATCGACAGAAAAATTTGAAACAAACTTAACCCTTTGCGAACGAATGTCGCCGCAGCGGCGAAATTATAACTTGATTCCTAAGTCGAATTGTCGCCTCCACAGCGATGAACAAATAGAAAACGCCAATGCGAAGTTTTGTCGACCATTTGACTGTTTTCCATTTTATTTTCCGTCTAATTATTTAGGTATTCAATTTACAATCTCGTTCCATATAGAAATTATCGTCCACCTGTCACGAATCAGAGTAGAAAAAGTCGTCCGCAAAGGGTTAATTATCCCTGACGTTGTAAACAGAAATGGAAAAACGTCCACGTTCGATCGATAACTCTCAGGTTCTCGTTAATCGAACTTTTTCGTCGCCATGAATGTTTTAACGCCTAATTCGTGAAATTGTTTAATTGAAACCAAGTTTCGTGGTTTAACACTATTCCCGTGTTCTCGTTAAAAATTCAGCTGTTTTCATGCGACACAACCCAGCGGCCCTGGCTCGTGATTTACCTAAAACGTCAATATCCTGCCAAAGGATGGTCCCGTTTAAACACAACCCGCTCTAATCTCTGTGTTGCTCTAGTCTGGGAGGAAGGGAAGTGTATCTGTGCAAAGGTTTTGATAGAAGTTACGTCAGTATCTCGAAACTACATGATCTCAGACTTCGTTCCATCAAACCGGCTTCACCCGACCGTTGTTGCGTGTAAGGCAGCGAATGCAAATACTCTTCTTCGAGTTCAAGCTAACTACGATAAATTGAGGAAAATGAGCGAACCAGTCGGGATCGAGAAAACTACCGAGCACAGTAATAATACGGTAGCTTGATTGCGCGCATCAGCGGCACAAGGTACAGCTTTTTGCCAGCTAATGCTTTTGAATACGCGAAAGCTTACGGGAACGTCTCGTTATTTGGAATGTACCTCGTGGTTACACTTTACGAAGTTTGATAGCCAGAAATTTGTCGTAATAAACACGCGGGTTGCGCTTCTTCGCCAACTGTCTTTGTGCGTTGATATTCAAACTTTATCTAGGTTTGCAAAGCATTGGTTTAATAGTACTGTTATGGTAGTCGGTGTAAGTTTACTAATTGCGAACAGGAATTGTTAGAACCATTCGCGTTTTTGAATGGAAAAATTTATGAATCATAAAATTATGGAATTATTAACAAATGTATAATAAAATTTAATTGCACTAAAAATGTACCACGGTCTCCTGGAAATATTGATTTTGAAGATTAGTCTTGTATATTAACACTTTAACGGTCGCACGTCTACGCAGTGAAACGTCGCCAAGGGCCGGCAGTATTTTTGAAGAATTAATTTTAAAGAATTAATTTTAAAGAACTATATTAAAGTCACGAAAGCGCCGACATTTGCTCCATAATTTACGTGGTACACTGCTGTAGTTTAAAATCAAAAATTAAAAATTGGCAATAATTAGCTAAAATCAAAGACGTGGCGATGAAATACGAAGCCAATAGCAATATCCACACTTGTTTATATTCATAAATTATCACACAAAGAGTGTGGTACTGGCCAACAACCTTCGGCGGTAGCTTCACACACATGTGTGAGCGGTCGTTAAAGTGTTAATATTGAGAAAGAAATTTTTAAACCTTTCTGTTATTATATAAATTTTTGTATCTCTTAAAATAATGTGCAATAAATTTTTTTGTCACAAATTACTTTTTTACAAAATCTGTGACCACTATTTGGTTTGCTTTAAGAAACCATGAAACTTTTTCCGAAGAAGTTTTCTCATATCTACGATAGTTTTCGAGATAGCATTTTTCTGCTCAAACTTCAAGGTTTGATTTCACCCCCTAAACTTCCGATTGGGTAGCTATAAAAAAATACGTGCCCCTTATCCACCAAGTTTCATAAAAATCGAAGACTATGTTTCCTTGTAACTCGAAGTGGGACTAAAAATGGCCATGCATTACGGTGCATCAAAAACGCGGGACACTTTGAATCCCAGCGTGCCGCAAAGAGCTAAAGAACAACACAGAATATTAAAAATTAACAGATACTCTATCAACATCTTACAAAAGGTATTTAATACGCTGTCCTTACACCAACATCGAACGGAACAATTCCCTCCAAAGCGACAAATCTTAACTCTTTGCACTCCGCGCCATTCTCGACGTTGGCTACTCCGCGCCATTTTGTGGCAGAAACGGACATTATCAAACTCTCGTATTATTTTGTATAGCTTTG
>SMSQ01019935.1:3910-27079 GCA_019453375.1 Ctenoplectra terminalis | reverse complement strand
TTAACACGTTCGCGGACAGTAAAAGTTTCAGCGAGGTGCAAAGATTGACAGTGATTTTTTTTAAATTGGTTGTGATATCCGAAATTTGATTAAACACATTTTACAAGGGCAGTCAAATTATCATATTTTAATCGTTATATACAATGAATGCTATAGCATCCACGACAATACACATCATAAGGTTATATAAAATTAAATTCAAAATAATTGACTTCAAGATTTGAATGCTATAGCATTCATGTCATTCTGCATCATCGTGAAAATGAATGCTATAGCATTCACGTCCGCGAACGTGTTAAGAGGGGGCACTCTGTACGTGTGTGTAGTTTTATAGGGATTTAAGTACTGTAGGTGGGGAATTTTTGGGGTAGTAGGTTCTTGTTTTATTTTTGGTCGCCGAAAGTTAAGGGAAACTTTTTTTTATAATTTTGTGCAGTCTGGGAGTTTCGGGGTGTTTAGAGTTTAAAAATTGTTTGCTTTGACTTTGGAACTTTTTTGTTTTAATAGTAACTAAGTGGTAGAGTGTTTGTTTATTTATTCGTTTTATTTGGAAGGTTAAGCTAACGAAATGTAAATTTAAAGCAGGGGATGGAATAAAGAGGAGAAAAATCTGTTTTGAAATTCGTAACTATTTCACCTAATTCTTTGCAAGTAATTACGAAAGTTCTCTGGAACTGGCCGCGTCTCTGCGACAGGGAATGTGAAAGGACGGCGAGGCCGCGAAATTTTTGCACGTTTCGACGCGGATTTCTGGCCGGGTCTCATTAATTTCTGAAGTTTGCTCGTCTAATTCGCACGTCTGCGACGCTCGAGGGGAATGAACCGTGACAACATCTCGGAAATATCGTCGAAACACTCGTCGATCAACCGACCTATGTCCTGTAAAATTTCAACGAGTATCGTTCGGTAATTGTGGTGAAAAATTTCAACAATTTATTGAAACATTAAACTTTAATTGGTTAATTAAAATTTAATTATAAAATACATTAAATTGCTACTTCTACTTGATGAACTTCAATTGAAAGTTAAAAAAAAATATTAACTGTCGTGTTTAATTAATAATTTTTTTATTTTCATCCTTTGTGCAACGATACAATATTTGCTTCCCTTGGTTGAAATTGCTTTAATAGTGCACCAACGTTTCTGGATAATTTTTTTCCAGGAGAAAACGTCTAATAACCGGTGTAGTGGTATCAACGGAGGTTTCAATGATGTTAATTGCACGCAAATTGTACCCCGGAGGATGGATAATTACACGGGCTTGTAATGCAACGTTGCAGCTAAATTTGTCTCACTTCTTCCAACGTGTAATTACCAACCAACGTAAGGGAAATATTTAGATTCAATTTCCATCTCTACCGTATTTGCCATTGTCCTCTGTCGCTTTAACAAATTACCAGAAAGTGAGTTTAATCGTGATCGCTAGTTATTTTATTCAGATTACCAAGATTTCAGTCTGGATAATTTATTACCGCCGGTTCCCCGGTTATTTTCTAACGGAAAGTACACTGATATTAATTTAAATTCAATAAAATATAACCGAACTATTAAATTAAATTTTTCAATAAAAAAAAAAAATGCTCCTAAGGATATTCAAAATTAATTTACAGAAATGAAAAAGAATTAACCCATTCGATAAATTAAATTCCCCTAGGACGCATCATCAAATTTATTTCACCGAAATTGATACAATAATTTTTTATTCCATAATATCCACGAAAATATACATAGAATTTTTTTAAAATTATTATAACGAAACAACCGAGGTACACAACATAGTTATTAGCCTTCTTCTTCTTCTTCAGAAGTTAAGTTTTATATTTTTTGTTTCTTAAAAAAGCAAATCTTAAACATTTATGATATTCTTTTTTTTTTCTTTAGAAACAATGCTTCAAGAAACTTAGAAGTGTAAAAGGTTAATAACTTTAACCTTAAGAAACATAACCTAAAGAACAGATATAGTCCCTAACCTAACCCGAAGCTAACTCGAGGTTTCACGTTAGAAATATTACTTTATCGAGTCACTTGGTCCATTTTTCTACGTGTCGCCTCCTCGGAAGCGTTTCCTAGTGATTTCGAGAGGTTAAGTGCGGGGGAAAAGGGCCAAGGCGCGAGGGGGGTGGGAGAGGGAAAGAGAAAGAGGCAGGAAGAGGTCAGTGGGTCACTCTCACTCGAGAAAGAGGAGACTCAATCGCGTGGAAGCAACGTCTGGTGAACGATAATCTCGTGTATCAGGTTGATCCTTATAAGGTGGTCGAGTTTGTTCTGAATCGAGGCCTCCTGGACTTCCCCGTTACCTATCCACGTGTAGACCTCGTTGTGTAGATTGTTCCGGTCGACTATGGTGTAACGTGTTGGAATTTATGGGGTTTTTCGTCGCTCGTACTTGGTACCAACTTCAATTTCAATTATTCTGATTTTATTTTATTTTTTTGCTCGGGGAAAATCGATTTAAGGTTAGGATACTTTTGGATTAATTGAAGTTACTGTATGACTGTATTTTCGTTTTTTTTTTTAGATTTTTTAGAGAATTCTTAGGTTACTTTTTATTGATTTGATTAGGCTAGGTTGATATTATATTTGGGGAAAAATTGATTGAAGGTTAGGATACTTTTGGATTAATTGAAGTTACTGTATGACTGTATTTTATTTTTTATTTTTTTTTTAGATTTTTTGGAGAATTCTTAGGTTAGTTTTTATTGATTTGATTAGGTTAGGTTGGTATTGTGAGGATCAACTATATTTGGTTTCTTGGTTTCTTACAGTTTTGATATCTTTTATTGCGGTCTTGAGTCTATTTCTGATTTATCAAAAGAAATCCATCGAATAAGTTCAAAAAGATTCTCTCATAAGAAAACAAGAAAGGAAATAATTCGGGAAACATTATACCCAAAAAGATAGTATTAAAAAGCTTCAATTATTAAACACAAAAATTTTCATTTTACGTCTCACCTATAGTTACGAAATTGTACAATAATTCGAAAATGGTTGTTTCCAAAAATTAGTTGGAAATGATTTCAACAGTAACCTAACCTTCAAGAGATACTAAAATCTCCATCATGTGACATAATTCGATATTCCCGCTCCTAACGACCAGTTTAAAGCCAGAGTATCCCACGAAGGAAGCGGCTAGAATCCGTGGCAACTTTTCCTCGATGCGGGAAAACTACTTAGGATTAAACATCGACCAACAAAACGACCGGCCAGACAGGAGAAGTGGGTCGTCAGTGGTCGTCAAGTGGTGTATCGTGTGCGTGTGTATGTTGGTGAGACGTGCGTGGAATGGTAACGAGCCACGTACACGGGAAACGATATCAGAACCCGTGGAACGACGGTTCTCAACCTGAGTAGTCATCCTAAATGTCTGTGAAAATTTCTAGAAAAATAGGAGACTGTCCTAGGGAAATATTCTTAACTTGGTGTCATATCTCTACACTTGTCTGGTGAGAAAAATAGTCTAACATCTCTCAAGAGGGATTTTTACAATCCTGAATATATCCCTATACTGCAAAGGGAATTAAAATATCCCTAGGTGAATTATTTGGGAAATTTTAATTTTTCTCAGTGAAAAGATTATGCACTAAAAAGGAACGCTGTGACTATAAATATATACATTTAGGTAACTATAGGGAATATATTAATTACTAGACGTCAGTTAGGAATGTAGAAAATTTAAATTATGCAAGAAGGGGAATACTAACTGAAAATTGATCAGTTTTAGGTGACTGTGGGGAATATTATATTTGCTGAAAAATAAGTATTAATGGATTAGGAAATTAAAATAATAAAATGGATGTTGTCACTGAAAATTGGTCGCATTTAAGCGACCATAGGGAATGTTATATGCTTTAAAGGTTAGGTTGGTGGTTGTAAGATGATTCGATTAAATTCGGTGCATCAAGTGGATCAGTGGACGAACGAGTTGAGGTTAGGAGGAGAAAAGTGACGTTAAAAGTACTTGCAATAAAGTGACGGTGAAAATAAGTCGGAATTGGCTGGCCATCAAGCGGAGAGTAATTAGAGTAGCTAGGGTTAAAATACATTGGTCTATATTCAGAACCTGCTCGTTGCATCTTTTAAATGCCATTCTGCGTCAATTGGATGTGGATATTGTTTCCTTTGACAGACATTGTCTCGAAAGAACACGCGTGCCTTTCAATATTTTGTAACTGGCATGCATTATTCTTTACATTTAGTTCAGCTAGGAATATGTTCCGAGTAACCTAACCTGTACGAAGTGAATCCTTAATTTTTTTCATTTATTAATAATTAAACAGTAACAATTACAATTTCCACGTAATTTTCATAATTGAGAATTTTCTTTTATCGTTCTTTCCGCTCACTTTTCTTCTAAACTATCCTCAAAAAAGTGAAATCTCTCGTTTCTTATTTGTAATCGATTAACGGATAGCGCGTAAACTAAAAATTGTTTGATTATTCTATCACTGTGTAAATAATTTTCCTTGTCAACTTATCAAGCAACTGCATCTTATATTGCCACGTGTCTAGACATTAAGTCTATTTTCAACGTGAATAAAAACGCTCGATTGTTAGTCATCGTTGAGTCGAAATTATCGATAGATCGAAACCTGTGTTGTTTTTTTTTTTTTATATATTTCATCATTATGCTTTACGTTGCGAGATTGATGATCTCTGGTTGATCAGCGTGGCGAGAAAATTTCAGTTTCATCCGAAAACGATTCTCATCGGCCTCAAACTAAGTTACCAGATCTAGTTACCAATTGATATTTCGCAAGTGGGAGACGCGAGAGTGATTAATCGTGCGTTCTTGTCACATTTACAACTTTCACGGCTGACGACGTAGTACTACGTGTTCGATATAGTTTATTCAACTCGACAACCTGTGTCGTATTACTGTGCTAATCAGACTTTTCCACTAGAAAAATCGGTTCGCTGTTTGTCGTATTTTTCCACTAGAAAATCCATCAATTTTTCCTTAAAAATCGATTCTTTCGCTAGAAAATAATTCCGTAATTTTTTCCTAGATCATAGTAACATACGTTACACTGCCTTTTTTCGATTAATAACTGCAAAAACACCATAAGATAGGGTTAGTTTCAGGAATTTTCAAGATTTTTATAATAAACTCGGGTTGATGCAACTTTAAATTTAAATTAAAAAAAAAAAAAACAATACTATTTTCACAAAAAATAAAATATAAGTCCAAACTAGCCTCCCTTCTCGGTGCATCGAATCACCAACAGATGAGAAAAATTCACCAATACAACCAACAAAAAAAAATTCCCTAAATTTTACTAAAACATGTCCGAAAAGTAAAAAAGAAGAGAAACAGTGCAAGTCCCGTGAAATGTCAAGTTGGGAAACGCTGACACAAGCGGTATGCGCGCGTTTTCTCTGTGCTGGTACGAAGGTGGTATTCCCTCCGGTAAAAGTACCGTATCCGGTACGTCCGCGTGGCGACTTTCGCGTAACAGAGTGTCCACGATCTGCGACACCAACCTGTAAATCAGAGTGGCTTCGTGAAGCACGAAGCAACCTGTCTCAAATCACGGTTTGTGATCCAACAGGCTAGCCTCGAAGCTGTACCGAAAACGAACTCTCCTCGGCTCCATTTGGCCGCCATCTTGTCTTCAGGCGAACGTGATAACAAAAATCAAGATATACGACCGGAAGGCCTTCTAACCGTAAATTTTTCGAGTTGCCGACCGATGGTAACAAAGGACCATTACGCTATACTGCTATTACTTCATCGAACCATCACTTCTCAAGGATTCCTCCTTTTCTTGTACATGTACCAATTACCGGTGGAGAATTGAAACGCTGTTATGTCATTCGGTCTTCTGCCTGAAGTTTCTTGTCTCAGCTGGCGTAGACCAGTAGTACGCACGGTGGCCACTCTGGTTCAAGGATAAATCTTATCCAGTATTACTGGCCAATGTCACGCTCAGCTGGACCGACGGTTGCAATGGAAACGCTAGAAATCATCTCGTTCCATTAACTTCGTGGTCTATGAGTGTTGCTGGGAAAATGATCATTTTTTTTGTTTCGCGTTGGCACCGGCTGCTTTCCGGAGACGTCGTTCGGCAAGTCGAATGACCAGGCGGTAGTTAGAGTCGATATTTTTATCGAGCGATGATCGGTAGCGTCGAGATCAGAGCGGTAGTGGGGGGTATGAGTACCACGCAATCTTTAATCGTGTGGTACTCCTCACAGACATGACCGATTGAAACGAAACGAAGGAGGCTGACTCGGGATGAAAAAAGGAACAGAAAATGTTCAGCGACATTTTTTTGTATCCCGTCTCTTTTCTGAGAAAATTAATTCCGAAAATTCGTGGTCGCTCCGCAACGTTGCTCACCCTAAATACTTCTCGATGGATTTCCTCGTAAACGGAGCCGCGCACGAGGAAAATCTATTCCACATGTTCGGTTCAGTTTATCATCGGAAATAGCTGTGTGTGAAAAAAATTTCCAAAATTAGAAATTGGAAGATAATTTTTTTAACGGTCAGACGAATTCAGTTTTTATCCACTTTCTCGCATTTTTATCGTTCGAAATTGCTTACAGAGCTCGCGTTAAGAGGACATTCTTAATATATCATGGAATTAGCCTAGGGAAATTAGTTTCAGAAGATACAAGATGTTTCGAAAGCGGAAATCAGAGTCGGTCAGCCGCCACTGAGTCAGATATTTCAGAGGGAATCTGGGAAGACGAGGCGGATTAAAGTCCCGCAGTTTGAAGTTTCAACATACTGTGGAGTGGCGGCCTACCGGGAATACGAAATGAGTTTTTCGAGGCCTTCGAAGTCGTCCACGGTTGCGTAGGATCGTTCCAACGAAAATAAATTCGTTGCCGGTGATTCATGGATTTCCTGTGCGCGCTTTCGGCCCTCTTCTGTTGTCTCTCTGGTCTTGCACCTCGATTTTTTCTTTCTTTCTTCTTTTTCGTCTTTTTTCAACGCACATAGAGCAAACAATGGTTTCCAAACAATAGAACCTAGCCTCGATAACGGTGACTAAGATAAAAATAAAAATTCAATTTCGATAAAAGTTTCAGATGGATGAAATTTTTAAGCGAATTCCCCGAAGAATTACCATTTAGCTGGGCTTGAATAATGCAAGAAATGGAAAAATGCAGCCGGAGCGGAATTTTTTTTTCCGTGCAACTGCACCCATGTTTATTTTCTGATTACGAGGATGGTCGCGTGTTGGCCTCTTCTTTTCCTTTTGTTCCCAGATCTTATCAGATCGTATACCGTGACCGGATATGACATCCATTAGTTACGTGTGCATGTGTATGTCGTGCAGAGTGGAAAACAGAGAGATGGGTGCCGCCATTTAAAGGGACTCGAGGGTAGGGCAAGGTCGCGTGCGGTCTTTCTACTAGGTTTGCAACATTGTTACACCAGGTACACAATACTGAAGCCATTATTCCTAACTATACGATGCGAGTAGAATATTACACAATTTTATCGGTGCAAACGAAATTATTTTTTATTTACGTCAAATTAAAAAAAAATTATATTTCGAACTCTAACTTGGTCCGATGATTAAAAAAAATACTCCAAGCCATTATTAACCCTTTGCGGACGAACGTCGCCGCTGCGGCGACATTATAATTTGATTCCCAAGTCGAAATGTCGCCCTTCACAGCGACAAACGAATAGGAGACGTCTATGCGAAGTTTCGTCGACCATTTGTCTATTTTCTATTTCCTTTTTTGCCTAATTGTTTAGATATTTAATTCATAATGTCGTTCCATATTGAAATTGTCCTCCACCTGTCACGAATCAGAGTCGAAAGAGTGCTCGTCCGCAAATGGTTAAGATAAAACGGGGAATATAGGTTACTTCTGATTCGAGATACACCTATCATGTGAATTATAACAAAAATATAAAATTCTAATTTTATATTCGCAAGGAAAAAATGATATAGAAATACGAAAAATGTAAATTTGAAGCACATGAACAGGAAAGGGTAAATAGGATTGAATGGACGTATGGTTGCTCGCAATTTCATAATTCGTTGGGAATTATTAGCCGTAGAAGTCGTGGCGATGCTGAAATCGCGTTCCCCCTTGTGTGCGCGGTGAATTTTAATGTCGAAAAGACACGCAGTTCCCGTGAAATGTGACGAGAATGAAAGAGAAGCCAGGGAACGCATTATTTCGCGTGCCTACGGCCGGATTTCGCGGAGACCTGAATGATAGTCAGTGGCGTTAGAGCGATGTGCCGCTAGTCGTCCATCTTGTCCCGGCGTCGTAGTCACTTCGTCCTCGGTCCTCTCGCTCTTCAACGCACGCTTCGATCGGTAAACGAAAATTCTTGCGAAACAGTTACAAATCGGATCGATTTTCAGTCTTCACAATTTTATCTCCAATTCCTCTATTCTTAATCAACGAAAAACTAATGGTGACTTATTTTTAAGTCACCGTACAGTGGTAATAGAATTTTTTTTTTGGTAGGTTCGAGTCTCATTTTGTGCAGCTTTAACTAGTAAAGATTAATGGAGAATTTTTTTTATCAGGTTCCATTTATTTATATTTTTTTTTAACACTAGACCTACCAAAGTGGTCAAAATGACCCATTAGTAATTTTTTACAGAATCTTTATAAATTAACTACGATGCCTTCGAGCAGATTTTCCGCGATTTTCTATTAAAAATATAGATAAACTTTTGTCCGAATTGCATTGCATATTATTTTATTTACTTTCCACTTTGATTTCTTCGGTAGAAATAAGTATACTTTAATCATCGGTGGTTCTAGTGTTAATAGGTCCAGGGATATATAGTTAATTTTAAAAGAGAGCCTAGAAAAACCCTAAAATAATAACCTAACCTTCATCATATCCGTTACATATCATCACGTTGGTTTGCATTTTCCCAATAGACTTCAAAAAGCAGTAATCCAATAATAAATAAATAAAAGCTAAAGTACAATTCTAAAATTCCCATTCTCCTTGAGTCAGAAATTATCTCCCAAATAAATTTCCCAAGAAAAACAAAACTTCTGTGACTAATAGCCCTAAAATCCAACGCAACCTCTCTCCATAAACCAAGTATCCCCGAAAAACCGCGAAGAATGATCGTTCTTAGCCACTCCGGCAGCAGTGAACGACGAGGAACCTCTATCCCAGGACTCGTTCTCTTTTCCTCCTCGCTGGCAGAGAGGAAGCGAGGCTCGCCTGCAAGAAGCAGTGCTCACTGGCCCGTTTTAACTTTCCTCTGTTGGCAAGAGCGACAGCGCGGATCGGGAGAGCGACGAGATGGAAGGACGAGGGGGGGCCGAGGAATGGGGGAGAGAGTGGCTTGCCGTGCGGCAAAGAGAGAGGCGAGGACTCGGTGTCTGTTAGGCGAGCCGCAGGATCGAGAAGGACGCGTGCAGAGGAACGTGCGCGCGTGTGGAAGAGGTACCTGCGCGCGGGTACACAGGCAGGCATCCAGCCAGAGTCAAGGCCGCTCACTGCTCCGCCGTGAGAGAGCTACTAACCAGCACGGAAACCTTGCTGCGTAGAGTATAGGAGGCGACCGGCCACGTCGAGAGCCCGCTATATCGGCTATACTGAGCCTCGTATGCTTGCTAGGTGCCCCTAGATTCTGGAGAAACTTGGTACCATCGGGTCTTCCCGTTTACTCTTACAGGCTTTGCCTGTTTAGGGGTCTTGGACTTGTTTTCGAGGAAGGTTTCTTGGGATAATTTTGTTCTAGTTGGTTTCTGGACGATGGTGGTGAGGCTAGTTACTGTTTTAATTGGGGTTTCTTCATCTTCGAGGTTTTAGGTCTAGGGAATTTTTTAGGATCATGAAGAGTCTTGGTAATCTTGATTGGATCGTTGAGAGTTTTTGGATAGGGATTCTGAGGGTGGATTTGTTCTAGTTAGTTTTTGGATGATGGTGGGGAGGCTAGTTACTGTTTCAATTGAGATTTCTTGATGTTTGAGGTTTTGGGTTGGTGAAGATTTGTCTGGGGAATTTTTTGGGACCTTGGAAGGGTCTTGGTAATCTTGATTGGATCGTTGGGAGCTTTTGGATAGGGATTTTGGGGGTGTTTTTGTTTTAGTTGGTTTTTGGATGATCATGGGGAGGAGGCTAGTTACTGTTTCAATTGAGATTTCTTGATGTTTGAGGTTTTAGGTCGGTGAGGATTTGTCCGGGGAATTTTTTTAGGGCTGATGAAGGTCGAAAGTTTGAGGTTTCTTGGAGTATTTTCGTCGTGATTTGTGTTTTGGATTGTGATAGATTAGCTGGTATTTTCAGATTTATTTGGGGAAGTTTTTAGGTTAATGGAGACTTTGTCAGTGCCTCGGGGTTTTTTTTTCTNTTCAATTGAGATTTCTTGATGTTTGAGGTTTTAGGTCGGTGAGGATTTGTCCGGGGAATTTTTTTAGGGCTGATGAAGGTCGAAAGTTTGAGGTTTCTTGGAGTATTTTCGTCGTGATTTGTGTTTTGGATTGTGATAGATTAGCTGGTATTTTCAGATTTATTTGGGGAAGTTTTTAGGTTAATGGAGACTTTGTCAGTGCCTCGGGGTTTTTTTTTCTTTAAGATTGTAATTGAGTGTCCGGTTGCTCGAGTACTTAATTTTTTGAATATTTTGTGGGGAAAAATTGTAATACTGTTCCATAGAAATCTCCTTCGTTAAAATTCTAACTGAAAGCTACAAAATTTAAAAGCCGGAGAAAATTTTAAATACTAACTGCAGTATTTCGTACATTCAGGAAGCAATTAGAACTCATTGCCACATCATGCATGAATTCAAACTGTTTAGTCACACTGAGAGATTCCAGACTCTTCCTCAGACCTCGCTGAATCCCCATTTTCTACTCTATAAATATACAAGCTTGTAAGAAAGAAGCCAGTGTCAAGGTCACCAGCAGAGGAGTTGGGTTACTATAAAGACTCTTGTAGATTTTTTTGTATACATAAAGTCTTACAAGCTCTAACCCTTTATTGTCTGCAAATTGGAGGCTTTGCAGGTTACTCGAACCTAAAAAATACATTAACACATCCTCGACTCCAAACAATAATATTTTATCGGTATTTTTTCCGGAAACTTAATAAATATTTAAAAAAAAGAAAGTTATCATCGATACTTTGATCTCAAAGAATTTTTTTATTACGTTCGGAATAAAAATATTCCAGTCAACTATTCTGTTTTCCTTCTTATAAGGCTCTGGTAATAGTTGGTTAAAAAAGTCACTAGCTTACCTTTAATTAATTAGCGAGCTAAAGCATTTTGACAACATGGTAAGCAAGAAACTAGCGAGAACAACCAGCAGCGAGCCAGTATTAAATAGCAAGAAAACCTGTTTGGGGCACTGAAACGAGAGGCCTGCTCGCTCTACATAGGATCGTTATGTGCTACTTGCTAATATGTACACAAACTGGCTGTGGTATCAGTTTTGAGCCAGTGTCAGGTCATGCTAGTAATTTATTAGCCTTCAGTTTCTCCCTCGCAGCGAGACCCCTAGCCCAAGATCGTTTCTAGATACTTGCTCCGAACTTTCGGCGAGACTCGACCAATTTATTACTAGCCAAACATTTTTTAACCTAACCTAGAAAGCATAAGGAGGCAGAACATTGTTAATTTGATTAATGACGACCGGTTCTCCTTTTACTATTAAATCATTATTGCTAGGATGTTCAGGCTGTATCAATTTATCGCTGTCCAGAAAGACAACAAAAACTAACATAATTGATCGATCATGGGTATACGTTCTCGAAACATCATAGAAATTAATTTCTAAGAGCTACTAATATATCTCTGTGCTTGAAAAATCGAAAATCCGCACGAGTACGATCTAGTAACTTTTTTCGTATGATACGAAGAGTTAGGGACTCCTCGTTAAATGTTGGAATTTAAGGAATAAAAGTATCAGATTGCACAGAGAATCGTCTAAAAATATTTTTTCCGAAGACAGGAATCTATAATTTACATATTTTTTAATTTCTTTGGGAAAAAAATAGATTGAAAAATTGGCGAAAAAGGAAGAAAGTCGCTTTCCGAAGAAAGCAAAAAGATGAAAAGAAGAGGAGAAATGGTTGTATCGCAGGCGAAAAGATTGCGAGTTGAATCACCTGGACGATGAAGAAGGGGTAATAACCGAGTGACCACCTAGCCCGGTCAGTGTCTCACTGTTCCAGGCGGATGTTTTCACGGTGATCAGTACTTCCGGGTGATCCGAGGAACCCGTCTTCAGGCTCTTCTCTTCGCGGAACCGCCGGGAAAGAGAGAGAGCACGTTCGCTTTTCGCAACAGGAGAAAATCAAAGCGATATCTCTTTTACCAGAATGTACGTCGATGAAAAATTCAGTCGGTCCTAAAAGCTAGTAATAAAATTCAAACAGATCTCTGCTCGTTCCAATTAAATTTTTGAATTAAATTTTTATCAACGGTTAGGTTCGGGTTAGGTTCAGGTTAAGTTTGATTTCGAGGTATGATTTCGAGCATCGGAAGAAGAATTATGTCATACCTGCATAATTTTATGAATTTCCGGGTCGAGGATCATTCCTTATTACTAAAAAATTGACCTATCTTCTAAAATTCCCTATACCCAAATACAGCTTTAACACTGAAACTCACGACGATTAAAGTACACCTATTTGTACCAGAAAAAATATAACAATCCATATTTGAAAAAATACGTAACGCAGGAGAACCGAATCTTTAATATTTCACAAATGCATCCTTAAAAATTTATAAAATTTCTGAGAAAAATTACGAACCAGTCATTTGATCATTTTGGTAGTTTCAGTGTTGAAACTTATTGTTTCTAATTAACCTAATTATTTAACAACATTGAATTGAATTAAACATTAAATTTCGCAACTATAATTACCAACTTTCGGATGAAAGTTTAATATTTATGTCAATTTTTATTGAAATTCATTTTACACCGTATATTCCGTATAACACATTCAATATTTCCGAGAACCCAAGCGTCCGATGAGATTCCTCGTGGCACCACGAGTCGTTCAGCTCGAAGACACGCGGCGTTCGATTCCGCCTCGCTGGATGAAGGCGCGTGCAAAGCGCGCGGCGTACTTTCACCGACCGTGACTTCTACCGCGCGGCGTTCCATTCGACGAGTTTCACAGATAAAGGGGGTAATAGAGGCGATGTCGCCACGTAGGTTACTGGAACCCGCTTGCTCGCGGCCGAGCGAGTCCACGGGCGTTACACGCATGCACCAGCCGCGGCGTAACGCGTCTCGTAATCACCGGAAACCTAGCGAAGAACTCGCGTGAACAAATTGCGCCACTTGGATGGAACATTTCTGTCCAGCTTCACTGCAACCGTGAATCTCCGTAACATTCGTCACGAGATGCTTAAATAATTTTCTAAAATTAATTAATACACTTTTAATCAGATCCTATAACTTATGGTCCCATAAAGTTATCCCTAGATTAACACCAGAACTATCAAAGTGGTCAAAAAGACCAATTCGTAGTTTCTCAAAGAAGTTTCATAAATTATTGTACTCTTCAGAGATTTGGGAAGAGTTAACAATTTCTTGTTCCCAGATACCCAGTTTTGGTACCGTTTTAACACTAGACCTATCTATGATTAAAGCATTGTTATTTCTACCGAAGAACCAAGGATTAACAATTTTTTTTCCAAGGACCCAGTTTCGGTACCGTTCTAACACTATACTCCATTCAACGAGACGAGTCACCAAGTATAAACACGAACACGTGAACAGATGACCTGGTATCAGTCTCCTGTCGATCGAAAGCCGAACCTAACCATACCTTGAACTTCTGTCCTCAGGTAGGGACGAGCTGTCGCAGCCTGGCTCTTTGAACGGTTATGGAAGCAGCGGAGGCGGAGGCGGAGGTGGAGGAGGCGGTGGAGGCGGCGGCAACGACAGCTGCGACGCCAGGAAGAAGAAAGGACCGACCCCGAGGCAGCAGGAAGAGCTGTGCCTGGTCTGCGGTGACCGTGCCTCCGGGTACCACTACAACGCGCTGACCTGCGAGGGCTGCAAGGGTTTCTTCCGGCGCAGCATCACCAAGAACGCGGTGTACCAGTGTAAATACGGGAACAATTGCGAGATCGACATGTACATGCGGCGCAAGTGCCAGGAGTGCAGGCTGAAGAAGTGTCTGACCGTGGGCATGAGGCCCGAGTGCGTCGTGCCGGAGTACCAGTGTGCCGTGAAGCGCAAGGAGAAGAAGGCGCAAAAGGTACGCTGTTGATAGTCTAATATTATATCTATGAAAGAAAAAAAAGAATTTCGTGTAGTTCAAGGTCGCACTGTTGATACTGTTTGACCCTTTGCACTGGAGAGAGACGATTCTCGGTTGCCATTTGGGTTAACGCAGCAGCTCGAATGGTGACACCGATAAGTGACAATGATTGCTTTATCAATAGATATCCTTCCTCTTTACGTTTTAGACGTTCCAATCTGTACGCGCTGCGTGATACAGCGTTGCGTTTAAAATTATTGTTTTAACCCTTAGCGGTCGTATTTATCTAAGGGGCGCGTCTGGTCGAAATTGATTATTTTTGCTTTGATGAAAATTGATAATTTGCTTTAAGAAAATAATACAGAATTGATAATTTTTTAAATCGATAATTTGCTTTAAGTAAAATGTTGCAACAAAAATTAAATAAAAATCGTTTCGATCTAGCGCAATATACGAGCATAGTGATTCTTAATCCAAGTGACGAGTTAGAGTCGCCTTTCTAGTGTAAAGGGTTAAAGGGTTATGAGTATTTAACACTAGATTTACGGGATTTCGAATTTCACAAGGAAAATTACAGAAGTCGGTTACATTTTTAGTAACAAAGCGAAGGACTCTTAAAGGCATGATTCCTGAGATGATTTCAAACAACTTTTTCCTTTGCGAAAATGTCAAATTCGGCTTTGTTCGCGAGTTATTAACGAAAAACACTGACCAATCACAGAGCGAGAAAGGCGGCCGGCCGCTAGCGAGAGTGTTGTCTCCGAGCCGCGCTTGTGCGAGTAATTTAGAATGAATAAAAAAAATTAAGTTAAATTTGGGTCACTGTGTCACTGCACTGTCCTCGACCCTTGAACGAAATGATTTGTGGCGTAGCGAAAGGGTCGCAGGTATACCGTTTAAAGGAAGTACGGCGAGGTCAGTGTACCTAACGGTCGTCAACGGTCAAGATCGGTTCAGTGACACAGTGACGCATATTTACAAACAGCACGCGAACCTTTTCCTGATCGAGTAAATTTAATTTAATTTTTCGACTCATTCCGAGTTACTCGTTGAAGTCGAGCGCGGCACGTACCCAACGCTCTCGCTGGTCAGCTTCTCGCTCTGTGATTGGTCAGGGTTTTTCGTTAATAACTCGTTAACAAAGCCGAATTTAAGATTTTTGCAAAGGAAAAAGTTGCTTGAAATCATCCTAAGAATCACCTCTTCAAAAGTCCTTTCTTTAAAGAAACCTAATGTCAACCCTTTGCATTCCTGAACTTATTTAAGCTTTACAGTACCATTCTGAAAACTTAGTGTTGTTTTTTTATTTATTTGGTTAATTTGCTTTGTTACGAATTATAAAAATTTTGAAGTGGCTAAAATACAAAATTTAACTCAGAACTTTAGAAGAAAATTAGACGCGCCGCCATTGCGGTGCCAGTGGAGTGCAAAGGGTTAAGTACGACGCGAGATATCTCTGTTTCTAAGTTCAGTGTGTTAATACTAGTAGATACGTGATACCGAGGCTACGAAAGTCTGAAATTGAGTACAGGATCAGTCAGGAAGGGGACGTTTTGTTCCAGGAGAAGGACAAGCCGAACAGTACAACGATGAACGGTTCTCCAGGCGGTGGGATACGCGGCGAACAGATGGGCGTGAAGATTGAGCCAGCGGAAGCCGAGTCGTTGTCCACGTCTGGGAGTAGCGGCATCCTGACGCCAGTCAGTCCCTACGGCTACGTGAAGCCGATCAGTCCCGAGCAGGAGGAGCTGATACACAGGCTCGTGTATTTCCAGAACGAGTACGAGCAACCCAGTGAAGAGGATCTCAAGAGGATCACTGTAAGTGGATAATTTACTCCAGCTTACGTTAAATACCAAAACAGCGAACTGTGTTAGCTGATGATTCCTAAAATATCGTATGAAGGAAAGTTAGAGAGCTTTAAGATTTAATATTAGGTCTTGTGTAATTTCATTTAAGCGCAAATAGATACAGAATTTTTCTTCTATTAGTTTCCATTAATTTTTTCTAAATTAGTAGATCTAGGTACATACCTAATTTTGTAGACCCTAATATACTAATTAAAAATTTTCTTCTGTACCAAGGAAGCTCTCCAAAAAATAGGTTGCCCTATCATTGACCTGTTAAAAAATTTTCATTAATGCAATTTTATTTTTCTTTCGTTTTAGAATCAACCCTCAGAGGGAGAGGATATCAGTGACTATAAGTTCAGGCACATCACCGAGATCACGATCCTGACGGTGCAGCTGATCGTCGAGTTCTCGAAGAGGTTACCAGGCTTCGACGAGCTGATGCGAGAGGATCAGATCGCCCTGCTGAAGGCATGTTCCAGCGAGGTAATGATGCTTCGAATGGCGAGGAAGTACGACGTGCAGACGGACAGCATAATATTCGCCAACAACCAGCCGTACACCAGGGACAGCTACAACGTAGCGGGCATGGGCGAGACGATTGAGGATTTGCTACACTTCTGCCGGCAGATGTACGCCATGAAAGTGAACAACGCTGAGTATGCGTTGCTGACGGCCATTGTCATATTCTCAGGTATGTTGGAAAATATCAACGCATCAATTAAATTAGGCCATTCTTGCCATTTTCATCGGATGTATCATTATAGCTTTAGTAGTTATTCCGTGATGCGTTAATTAAATTTTTTTAAAAGAATTTCAGGATCATTAGGAACTTGTAATAATCATACAAACAGAACTAACCCATCTGACAGTCTCCTAATTAAGACTCCAGAGAATATTAATCTCCGGTTACTTGAGTCCGAACTGAACCAATTTCTTGTCAATCAAGGTTCATCGATTAGGCATCTCATGGAATATCCGGATCATTAACGCCTCCTCTGCCAACATCGTTCATACATAAGTGACACGTTCCAGAAAGCAAATGAATAACCCTTTAGGCTCATATCACTCACTCTCCAAATCACGCCTAATAAATTTGCAAAGAATAAAATCGTATAAAATGATAAATGACTCGAGTCTTCCTAAGTTTGCTCGATCCTTTGCACTCGTGAGGCGAAGTTCACTCGTCTGTTTTTAACAGTTGTAAAAACTGAGTGAAAGAATAAAATTAGCAGACGTGAGAGTGTGCTTCATTCTACGTTGCTTAGATACCACATTCCTAATGTCATAAATAAGACATTTGAATGTAGTGAAATAAATAATCGAGTAAAATTGGTCCAAAGCCTACAAAACAGTAGTTCGAGTTGCTTTGATCCTCCAAGTAGCGACTGGAGAGTTGCTTTTCGAGTGCAAAGGGTTGAAAAGACGTAGTAGGAATAATCAGACTAACCAATCACCACGACCAGGACTGTCCAGCCGAATCTACAACCAAAAGCTTCCCCTGTTTCCTTCCAGAGAGGCCGAACCTCCTCGAAGGCTGGAAAGTGGAGAAGATCCAAGAGATCTACCTGGAGGCGTTGAAGGCGTACGTGGACAACCGTCGCAGGCCGAAGTCTGCCACGATCTTCGCGAAGCTGCTGTCGGTGTTGACCGAGCTGAGGACCCTCGGCAACCAGAACAGCGAGATGTGCTTCAGTCTGAAGTTCAAGAACAAAAAGCTGCCAGTTTTCCTCGCCGAGATCTGGGACGTGACACCCTAGTTCCCCCGTTGCCGATCCCTGTCGGCTAACAGTGTTGTTGTTTCATCGCGAGTTCGCGCGGCGTCCTTGACGAAGCTGATGGAGCCCAGCGTCATCGACATACGTGGAACGTGGACGTGGAGAACCTCCTGTACTAGTGCACCACCATGCCACTGCCTGATTTAGTGGACCGGTGTCGACCCAGTGGCATCGGCTCGTTCAGAATTCGCTTCATACCTTCTATGACCTCTGCACAGGCCTCGTGAACCTGCCACGGGGCTGGTAGGGAGCGTTCCGGCAGTGCTTAGTATCGAGCTAGACGCTGAGGATGATGACACGACGAAGTCACGAAGAGTAGAAGGCAGTGGCGAGGCACCCAGGCTGTGATACGTAGAGACAGTACAGAGACTGTAATAAGGAGCTACCTACAGTTATGTTATTACTATATCCTCTACCTGGCTACCCCCGGAATCGATATGTAAATGTATAATGTGTAATGTATAAGGTACCGGCTAAAAAAAAAAAAAACATAAAAAAAAAAGAAAAAAAAGGCGGGCGCGTTGTACGAGCAAGAGAAAGCGAGTACGAGTCTAAACTGGAAGAGCTAAGAGATAGAGAGAGAAAGAGTGAAAGAGGGAGTGCTTGTGTATCGTATGCGTGTGCAATTTTTTCGACTGAGGAGATACTACGATAATCATGATGGTAACGATGATGATAGGACAGGGAGGATTTATTCGCACTGTATGGGGTAGAGAGAAAGGAGGGGAGAGAGATCGGGAGGGCGGGTTGGCTGTTGAGCAGCGACCTGGCCTGATCGAGGCACGAATGGGGAGTGCGAGATGACAAAGAAATAAAAATGATAATGATGATGAAAAATAACAAACGATACGATTATACATAATGATACCATAGAGTCTATATCACAACACATAGCATAATAATATATTGCTAGCATGTACATTGTTTATACGAGGAAAGAGAGAAAGGGAAGAGTAATGATGGAGAGAGAGAGAGAGAGAGAGAGAAAGAGAAAGGTTGATGAAGAGGAGGAACGGTTTTTCCGCGACGAACAGGTCGAAGACGAGGCTTTGGCATTTGCGCGCGTCCGGGTTTTCTTTTTCGCGAACTGGCAGAGAAGAGATGGGATCGAGAAAGAAGGAGGAAGAGAGAAAGAGAGAGCGAGAGAATAAAAGCGTAGTAGCAATGTAGGACGTTAAGTAAAGTAAAAGTAAGCGAGGCTAGTTGGTAGTAGGTCGTAGTAAGTCAGTGAAGCTAGGCTAGGTGACCGAGTTCAAGTGCAAAGCCTTGTGCCTTCAGCAGCGGACATCGGCTCACCGACAAACGAAACCATGAAATTTAACCGTCCGTTTTAATTTTTTAATAAAAAAAAGATGAAAAAAAAAAATCAAGAAAATCAAGTAAAATATTGTAAATCTGTGTATGCAAACGAGCGAGCGAGAGGTAGAGCGAAAGAGCGGGAGAGACTGTGTTTGGAGTATCAGAGATATTGCGTTCAGAGAAAGCAAGAAAGTGAGAGAAAGGAAAGGATGCGAGAAAGAGAGGGAGTGAATGGAAGAAACACCGAACACGAAGAGGGAGAGAGCAGATTTCGCGAGAAACCGGCAGGAACTGCGGAAAACAAAGATCTTTCTATGGAGAAACACGGAACAGGGTCGCGCTATATCAGCCGAAGACTAACGAACAGGATGAGTTGGGCTTAGGGGTACGATGGTCGACCCTGAGACACACTATGCTAGCATAAAAACATACTCGATCGCTGAAAAATGAACAGGAAAAGAAGCTTGAAACTATGACGCTGAGAATAATACAATCAGCGGACACGTACGGTAGCTTCTGCGACCGACTTTCAGCTGGCTCATACACGAACCTAAAACGGCAGACACATCTACACGCGGGCACATACATCCTAGAGACACGGGAGGATCAGGAAAAATTGTTGAACGTAAAATATGGGATGGATTCACAGACACACTTAACACACACACACACACGTGAGCCACACTGTAACACTAAAATTCTCAATGTTGTAACACTGTAACTCTATGCTATTAACTGATCGTATGCAGTTGTATTCCGTAGTAAGTTAAACGAGCAAACAACAAAACAATTGGTGTAACGTGCGTGCAATGTTGGGTCCAGAAGATCGGGTAAACGGTTGGACTTGAAAAGACGAGAGGCGTGAGCAGTTAGAGGTAATCCGGATAAAGCAATGACGAGTTAAAATTAGACTGGATGCGTAGTCATGGATTACAGTTCCAGAAGGAGACTACTAGTACTTCGCCTAGAACAGACTAGAAACATCCTACAGTCACACGTGTACCGTGTTTTACTATTGTACAGTTATACCTGTCGCACGTTGAACATGAAGAAAAACCCACGCGGCACGTTACTATACCCGAGTAACATCGTTTTTTTCACCGGTCAAGTCGGTCCGAGGCAACCGGCAGGGCATTCCACGTTCGATATTCAAGAATCAGCGACGTGCACGGGTCCCTTGACCTACATATTCATCGTCAGTCGTCATGTCCACTAGGTTAGGACACTCTTCGGTGCCTCGGACGGGCCTGGCCCGGGCCCAGAGTTCACTAAAACAATGGAAGATCCATAAACTACGTAAAATGCCGCAAGGCAGACACTGCCACACCGCAGAACAGCGTGGAATGTTGCGATGGCATGAGACAGAGTTATGAGGAAGAAGAGACACGCAAACCATCACCGCCATCGCCCACCGACGTGCTTGTCGTTTCTACCCTGAAGTGGCACGCGCTGTTCCTTAAGATCAGCCAGATACGACACCCCGAGGAACTCGGACGCCGTCTCAGAGCGTTGCTGGGTACCTAAATTGCTAAATTTTTAGTCCTCTGTTGAATCCCAGGCTGAGCAATTAGGATGACTGAATCAAGAAACAGAGACGAAGATCCGGAAGACCGAAGGTGGAAGGATGGTGATAAAGTGAGCTCAGCAACGATTGAGGACGGAATAGGGGATCTGTACAGAGAAACCAGCACACAGGAAACACTTGCACACGCCTGTACTCCGCATTTGTTGTACCACATACAGACTCGTGCGTCTACCACATCGAGTGCTTTCGGGCATCGCCGTTTTTGCTAGAGAGAGGATGAAGGATGAGTGAGAGAAAAAGGAACGGAAGGAGAGTTTTCTTGAAGACACAACACATCGTGACGACATTGCCTATTGTATACACCTGTAAAGTAGCTGTGCATCGTCGAGCCGTGGCAGCGGATGTCCCTGATGCTCCACGGCTCGATGACTGGACAAAGTAACACGTTCGTTTGGACTTTAGAGTTCTTGAAGAATTAACGTTTAAGCGTACCGCGCGCGAGGACAGTTTTGCGAGACCTTTAACGGGCACATTGTAGACGTGTCCTTAAAAAGCAACACTTTCTAACCTCGTTCTTCCATGCAGAGATGACAGAGACTGACGTTTCGTTCAGGATTGGCTTCGGCTCGAATGGTCAAGCTTTATCGACAAAGCCATTTTAAACTGCTAGAATTACATACAACACGTTATCTACTCTGAATCGTTGATCGCTTGTCGAAGTTTGCCCGGAATCTTATTTGTTCAAGGGAATAGACTTGCCTAGAGGATTGGAAGGACCAATCCTGACTGACTTGAGACTTCTTCTTCCAGGGAACTTGATTGCTTTCAACAGGGAAAGCGATGAAAGTACCCTCAAAGTAGTTACACAGCTTGACCATGCGAACGAAGAGAGGAATCGTTGTTTGGGTACTTTAGGTTCCAGCGAAAAAATCGTGCAATAAAAGATGTGATGTTTTAAAATTGTTCTGCATGGTGGAACGACGAACAGACCTCCGTACCTTGGGAGCGCAAAAAGAAAGTCACGTACCGTCGACGGCAGGTCGTCATCGACACCCTTTCGTTTCGTAGCGTTTAGAAAACCACCCTGTTGAAAAGGCTTCCTCGTTGCGTTAGTGTCACGATTCTCGGCGTGACACCTAGAGTTAGGCATGTCCAAGTTAAGTTCCCTTAAACTTAGGCTCTTTCCTCCGCTCTGTTGCCTTTTGTGCATCCCGACAGGAATTTTCATAAAATTGAATGTATCTTAAATACACGTAAATACATCAGGCTCTGTGATCGCAGTGTGCGTGTATTTAATGCTAACTTGGATTTATTTCTGGAGACGTTTCGAGTTGATTGAGTTGAAGTCGAACTGTGATCGAGTCCCATGCAGCATGGAAGAGTAGAGGGGGGGAACGAGCCCACGTGATGGGGCCCATTCGTGGATATGCCTAACCCTAGACGATTCACGCGCCCACCGACAGATGTCGCCGTTAAACGCTCGGACCCCGTCGCTTGGGGCGACGTTTTCTCTCGGACGGGTTTGACGTTGTGAGATTCAGCGGGAATCAAGGTGAACCGCATCCTTCGACTAATCAGAAACCGGTCACACGCGTTACTCTATCGGTGTGAGTTGAGAATTGGAAAAAGAGTATAGGAGAGTGAGAGAGGATGAGTGCAAGGTAGAACGAGTGGAGGGGCGACGAGCGCGCGAAGGAGGGGATACAGACTCGCTCACACACACACACATACATACACCACGTGCACACATGTACACACCCACACACGCGAACGAAAGAAAAACTACATGCAATTCTACGATCACTGCCAAGGGCGTTAACCGTCGACGTCGATTTCTCATTGTCTCAATGTGTCGTAGTCGTCGTTTTTCTCGAAGCTGCTGCAAAAGTAATTATTTAAAAAAAAAAAGAAAAAAAAAGAAACGACAGAGAAAAAAACAAAAAAAAAAAAAAATAAGAACAAAGAGGAGACACTAGTACTACCGCACGCGTCACCAGGCGACATCTAGAGATATTATAAGCGATAACGAAAACGAGATAAAAAAAAAAATAATAATGCAAAAAATATATATTATATATATACATACATACAAACATCTATATATATATAGTATGTGCGCCCGCTCGAATTCTCTCGATGATGGACGAGCGAGCGATTGTTCATGATACTGCCAAGCGTAGACTCGAGTTTCTGTGTTTTTTTAAGGGACAAACTATAATACTCCTTTTAAATGTGTCGAGCCACACGTACACAATTACACGAGCGTGAGCACGTACACGCTAGCACACGGACACGTTACACACACACACACACAGACACGAACATGTACACGTCATGGAAGATTACACACGCTGATTATGTACCATATGTATGCGTATCGTGCCGCAATCTCTCTTGTCTGTCTATCTGTCCGCTCGGATACCCTGATCTGTCCGTTTCTCCTAGGTGTCTCTTTCGCCTGTATGTACATACACGTAGACGCTCATGTATGTGTAAATATTCCGGATCATGGATCGTGATCGCGGTGACGACTGCTGGGGCGGGGGAA
>SMSQ01019934.1:91090-157549 GCA_019453375.1 Ctenoplectra terminalis | reverse complement strand
TTTTTTTTTTCTATGAATGACATCCACGGAAAATTTTAATTCACTATTGAAAAAGTGTTGCAAACAGACTATTAATCTAATCCTACTTACAATTAAATACATTCTCTGAACGAGAAATCCAAAAATAATTAAATAGATGTTTAATCTTTCAGAACATTTGAATATAAACCAGCTAACTTAGGAAAGAACAGTAACCTCTCGTAACTCAAATTTCCGCGCGCTTACGAAAAGTCAATGTCATTCTCGTTGTCACAAAATTCGTTTCGATCGTAGAAATTTATAATTCATAAATCGGCTTTGTTCACACGCGGTGCATTAAAAATGCAGCTTTCGTATCGTTCGGTTCAACTGTATTTCAGCTGGCAAGCTTTTGTTTTGGATTAGAAAATTCTGTGCGCCCACATCACGGTAACCAACGATTCCTCATTCCCCGTCGTCTCCCTTAGCCCGATCAATTTGCAGATTGGCGGCTATTGGAATTGGAAATGAAATTTGGTAGACGTATAAATGGAGACTAGCAGGCGCTAATACGTTGTGCCGCTGAACTAGGAGAAACGTATTGTGTTCTGGCTCGGCAATCGATTCTACGAGGACCGATTTATGTTTACGGTCGTCGGAATATCTATAGACAAGGGAGACTCGCTATGCGGTATATAAAAACAGACGCGATTTTTATTGATTTTATTGATCTCATCGTTAAAATAGTCAAAGAAGATAAAATGCAGGGTAGTTGAAAAGCAGAGAGACGATTTTGATCGATCGCAATGTAAATGGTCCAAGAAAATGGAGGAATTTATTAAAAAGAAATTGAGCGTACATAATAATTTATAAGTCCTTGAGAAATTCAGGTAAAAAGGTTTCGCTAATCAACTCGATCGTACAAGAATTTTTCAATCTTCTCTCGAGTGTTCAATTCATAATAGAAGCATGTCTTGATCAAGATAAACGAACTCTGTTTCCTTTGATAATTTAGATTCGATAAATATCGATTCGTTATATTAGATATTCCTCTGCTCAACGCGAGGAAGAAAATTTTTTCAAATATCGAACGAGGTCATAGTTGTTCTACCTTTTCTTTTTTTTTCTTAAAATTAGTCAGCTAACTATCTTTGTAACCCAACGTGGAGATTGTATCTGTAGATAGTTCTAACAATTTTTTTTTAAATATTCAAGAAACTCTGGTCATTCCAGGTGTATTATGCATTATTAGATTTATGAGTTTGCTTCAAATTGTAGCCATTTGCAAACGTTGTTCTACGACTTTGTAAAAATATTAATCGAGTAAGATATTTCCATAATACGTTGATAATACAAATAATGCGATACAAGGTAGATTTTGAAGTTTCGTAAAGTACCAATAGATATGAAAGAAAACAAGTTCTCGAAGGTTAAAGTAGAAATATCTCGTTACTCTATCATAGTGAAATTTAATCAGAATAAATCGTGTGGCGGAAAGTCCTCAAGTTCCGGCATTTCGTCGTGATTTATCTTGAAGGCAATAAAAAGCTTCGCTACGCCTCCGTCTGTGCTGCGCATATGATGCATAGTGTTAATAACGCCCATGCTCTCCTTCATAGTAGCATGTGCAACATCCTACCATCCGCCACCTCTGTCGCAGTTTTTTCCTCTTCCTGTTCCGTTACAATTTTCCGTCTTTCTCTTCTCGCGTTTTCTTTCGTTCGTTTCTCTCGTGTGCTCGACTCTTGTTTCTCTGGCTCGCTCTTTCCAACCCGTTGCAATAGCGGTTCCCAAAACGAATAAAGCGGACAATCGTAATGTTTGCACAGAGTGTCAAGTACATTGTAAATATTAGGTCTCCGTGTGTTATTTTTTCCGTAATAAAATTTTTTTATTTATTCTAACGCGTCGGACTGTGTTGAATTTTTTTTTTTTTTTTACAAATAACGTACCAGTAAGAGTGTTTTTTAAGGACTAAGGAAAGTGTGATAACGAAATGTTCGAGAGTCACTGCATTATACACAGTCTGTTTCATTTTTGTTCTTTCTTCCGTACTTCTGTTTTCGTTGCTCTTTCTTTATTGTTCTTTATTGTCTTCTTTGGCCTAGGAAAAGTACTGTATTCAACGGTTAGTAAAGGTACTCGCGTTGAACTTTTAATATGCCTCGTTTCAAATTTACACGACAGTTTACGGAACGTTTGTCCATGTGGACACTGTACGGTCAACTGTGAACCGATGTAACATAATTAGAAATATAATATTGTTTTATAAATATTTTTCACACATTAAAAAAAGAAAAATTGTTGAAACAATACTGTCGCTAATTAATTAAACACTGTTACTTTACATCTTCATATTTGATAAAATATTTATTTAAACTGCCAATATGTATTAGATTCAGTGAAACAAATGGAATTGAATACCACGTTTGCGTTTATTAATGAATATTCGGCCTTAGCATATGCTCGCATCGCTTATGAACAATAATGATTGCTCATTATTAATTGAATGTAATTAATTACGTGTAATCATTACTCGAAATCGTAATCAATTCTTCATTAGAACGTTCGTTAAATACCAGTGACATATTCCGAGGTAATACAATGAGAAGAAAAATTTACATTGAGTTGAAGTTGAATACATATTCCATTGAAATATTATTACGTTCCTGTTAATGTTGCGTAAATTAAATTAAAAATAAACGAGAGCATACTTTTTACGTTAACGTTGGACTCTGCTTTTAGGGATGCATAAACGGGGATCAAATATTTGAATCCTCAACTATCTTTATTGGAACTTCTCATTATAATTATGCAAGTCTGCTGTCGTGTATTGAAAATATTTAAATACCGTTAAAACGTTATATCGTTTCGAATATCTGATATATTCGAATAAAAAATTTTCTTTCAAGAAATTATGTACCATCAAAGGTAAGACACCCAACTCGATATATTTCTCGATTAGGATGACTGTACTTCCCTCTATCGTGAACTCGATATAACTTTGCGTTGTAGCTGATAAACTAGAAACAGACTCTTATCAATTTCGTTTCCTTTTTGTAGCTACAAAGATACGAATGGTTGATCAAAATTTAAAAACTTCAAAAATAATACTCGGTTCTTGTTTAATTAAACAGTTTTAATACACAGATAGTAGAAATAAAATTGTGAAATCGCTTTATCAGTTGGTTTCAAATGTTATCGATGAATTGTCAGGAACCAGAAGGAATTTTTCAAACATTCAAACATCAACAGGGCTCGAGCACATTCTCCTAGGAACAAAAGAAAACCGACTTTCTACCTCAGTCGATAATTCGTATCAACAGAGTTCGTCATCTCCGATTAGCTCTAGTTGGCATAGCAGCACAGACAAGGCGTATCTCGTCTATAATAGCAGTCACTAAGTTAGTTATTTTTATTATTGATCAGTTGATAAGCTTACCTGGAAGATACTCCGTTTTCAAAAAGAAAATTTTGTTTTCCTAGTTGTTTTGTGTTTCTAGTTTTAATCGTAAACAGTGTAAATAATTTACAGGCGTATTGGACAAACATTTATTTATTAGCAGACGATCATTTGCATTCCTACTTTATCCACTTGTGTAGCAGAGACGTTACGAATTATCGATTGTTTGTGACATCTTTAGGTCGATAAACCAATCTCACAGGGAAATTGGTTAAAAAAGTTTACTGTTTATCTCATAGTGAAACATTCTTAAAATTTTAAACAACGAAAAATATAGTATTATACACGATCCTCTTTCAGCTTGAAATGAACTTTTCGTACTCAAATATTTATCGCGTTTCGCGATGCATCGCATACACGCTAGCACTATACAACTGGCAATCTATATCGTGATATGTTGTTTAATATTCTATTGGTTCAATGTTTGCCGATCGATTGGTTTCAGCTAACGAAACGCAAAACGAACAGGGGAGTGTTAATATCGAGACGAGGCATGGCATACGGTTTCGATGAAAAAAGGTGAATAATTCATCGGGAATAGTTTTGTTTGCCTACAGTGTGTATTATGTCGGAAGGAATTGAGAACTTTTTGTTAGCATGTCGTTGATGTCTTGAAATCGATGGTACAAATAATCCCCATTGGANTTTCAGCTAACGAAACGCAAAACGAACAGGGGAGTGTTAATATCAAGACGAGGCATGGCATACGGTTTCGATGAAAAAAGGTGAATAATTCATCGGGAATAGTTTTGTTTGCCTACAGTGTGTATTATGTCGGAAGGAATTGAGAACTTTTCGTTAGCATGTCGTTGATGTCTTGAAATCGATGGTACAAATAATCCCCATTGGGGAAGCTTTATTAAATTTTATTACAATTATATATAGTACTTTGTGTCACCGTATTTGTATAATAAAACTGATGAGAGATTCTTATTGTACTTGCTATTAAAATATATAAAAATTATTTTTGCAATCATTAGGAGTAACACAGACGAGGTAATGTTTAATACTATAGTACTTTATATTGTTTATTACATATTCACAAATATATTTTAAGTAAAAAGAATTTTAGAATGGTACTTTATAACTTCGTTATGAAATGCAAGTTAAATAATCACAATCTGAGAGTGGTATAGATAAATTAACTAATTCTGAAAAGTTCTTATCCTAGAATTTACTATTTCAGTAAGACGAAGATGTTGCATAAATATTGTTTTTTTATTATACCAATGTTCTACATAATTATAGTAGGATGGAATAAGTATAAGGACTGTATACATATATCTAATATGTGTGGAAATTTTTACATCTTTTATTTATCCGAATAATACATCTAAATCGTTATATTCTTTATTTGCTGCTTAACACGCGCAACCACATTGTTCACGATAAATTATCATTTTTTCATTCTAATGTCCCAAAGTATTTAGTTCAGCGCTGCAATCGTCAATTCCTCTACCTGAAAAGGTTTAATATTAATTCAATTTAATAAATGAATATAATCGTTATACTTGAAATCGGTAACGTGTAACTTTATAATTATTTCTCGAGGCAATCTTTTTTTACCAATGTCTATAACTTTATGTAGTTCATTACTAATCTAATAAATATTATTATTGTCGATAATATGTTAATATTCATATTTAGTATTTCATAACGCGCACAATATAAGTTAAAAAGTACAATTAGAGAAGTTGGACATTTTCAATTGCGTAACGGAATTTTGTCTTACTTGCACATTCGGCGGAGTGCTAAGTACGTATACAACGCCATTAGCTATATCCTCGCTTTGCAAATGTGGCGTTGCTTTAAACATCTCTTCTCCGCCAATTTCTTGTAGAACCGGCATTTCTGTTTTCACCAAACCGGGTGACAAACTCTGAAACAAAATTGGATGTTTAGAAATACGTGAAAAAAAAAAAACACGTTTAAACGTCGATAGGTACGATTTAGATAACTGAGTGCTTGAATTGAAAAAAAATATTGAATTGAAGAAACTTTAAATATGTAGTAATCTTAAAGACTGAGCTTCAATTGTTAATATTAATTTGCACGCAAATTAGTAGAAGAGGCGCACTAATTCGTACTCTCGACTTAAAATTGATTTTTCAATGACAGAAAATTTATCAGTTAGCTAAGAATTAATTTTGTTGAAATTCACACGAAGAATCATAGTGAAAAACATTTTTGAATTTGGCAAAAAAAAAGAGGAAAAATGGGCTTTAATTTTTGTTAAGTAGGAAATAGAATATAATACATTGTAAACGATGTAATTCTTTCCTTGTACTTAATTATGCAAAAATAGATAGTCAAATCGACAACTGATAATAAATTTACATGATTACATTGTAAGCATTACAAAGCGTTGAAATTACATAATTGTGTATAAAGAAGGCATTGAAAGTCTAAACTTATTGAAATTCTGAGGAATAATATTAAAAAATGCAACTCTACTGTGCTTTACTATTAGATAATGAATTATATTAAATTGACATTGTTTCTGTAGAAATCGACCATAATTTCAATCCGGAATAATTTTATTCTTAGAGTTCCAATAATTCTTTCCCTTTTTTACAGGAAATCTTCCAATTTCTATGCTATAGGTTGTTAACTGTAAGTTTCCACGCATTGTTCTCAAAACAAAAGTAATATCAAGGTGGAACGACAACTTACCGTCACTTTAATTAGTGATGATGATTGCTGCATTTCCCTTCTCAATACTTCTGACATTGCAGTAATTCCATATTTAGTGACTTCATAAAGATTAACTGGTGCGTTGTTTAGCATTGCGTTGTGTCCAAGAACACTGTCAAGAAACGATTCGATTTGCAATAAATGTGCGTAAAATAAAACAGAAAGGAGTTTCTTCGCATAATTACCAATATTTTGTTCCGATAGTTATATAGAAATTTGTGATCTCTTAACTCAAATATCGGTAGTATCGGTAGTCTGTTTCTTTAATTATCTTAACAGTGAATCGACATCCGTGTTACTACTAATAATCTTAATTACTTTCTTGTTTCGTTACCTATTTATATTAATGACATGGCCTCTAGCTTTCCTCTTCTTCAACGACTTTATAGTTTCCCGTGCACATATCGCCACAGCCAATATGTTAATATCCAGCACGGTTTTTAAATTATCGGTAGAACTATCTAAATAGAAGAAGAAAAAATATATTCTTTCAAATCAATTAATTCAATTAAATAAATCACAACGTTCGTTTATATCACCTCGAACCATACAAGTACACCATTTAACAATTATTTGCGAATTATATTCTACCTGAGATAGGCTCTTTGAAGCTTAGACCAGCGTTGTTCACCAAAATGGCCGCGCCTCCGAGCTTCTCGACGAATTTAAACGCTTCCAGAATATCCTTTTCCTTCCGGAGATCGCAAACGACCGGATAAAAAGTTCCTTTCGTATCTTTCACTTGCTCCGCTATTTTTTTCATGTTCTCCAATCTCCTGGCCAGACCAACTACGTGAACACCATGTTGAAGCAGAGTTACACAGATCGATTTACCAATTCCGGAACTTGCACCGGTTACAATCGCTATTTTTCCGTTCCACTGATCCATGTCGACGAAATACTCTTCGCTTACTACCGTATACGAAACAACAGATCTTAAAGAATGATGCGTGTGTATTATGGCTACGCAATATTTACATATGGTTCGAACGACAAGCCTTTTTGCGGAAGACTGATCTGTTAAAATTGTTCGTTCATTGCGAACCGATTCCTTGCTGGCTATTTATTCTCCCTAAAACGACTCTATGCCGCAATTGGCTAACCCAGGATGGTGGTATTAACCAGTTAAATTGTTTCACGTATTTTAAAATCGCGCCGCCCATTTTCTATTGCCTTGACGTATCTCAAGAGTGAGGGACCGCGATTTAAACCCAAAGACGTTTTCAAGGACTATGTTAATATATACCGTTAAACGATACGAGAACTTGACGTTTTTAACCGAAATGTTTCAAACGATAAAGAATATTTTGTGATCCTTATATTAAAAATTTTTACTAACAAGTAAAGACGGTTCAATTTTTATAGTTTTATCAAAAACGCTGGACGTTTTAAAATATTCGACCAAGAGCGTACGTAATAAACATGAAATACGACTTAGGTGACCGTTACGAATTAGATAACCCTTCCCTGTGCCGAGGACAAAGCGATTATCGCCGTCTGCGAGGAGACACGTTAGAAATAAGACAAATTGTAAATCTCATTAAAAGTTTCGCACACCCTGTCTATAAGAGTACCAAGTTCCTTAATATCGCATTCGTTGCACGAGGGCGGGAGTTGGTGATCCAGGAATTGCTCGACGATAGTTTTATTGAAACGCGCGGAACGCTGCTGGAGCAGAAACAATTGCGAATTGAGCTTGAACTCTTTGCACGACAAAATGAATATCAATGTCGTGACGGCGATCATTTTCAGACATTCGTGATACGTAGTTCCGAGCTTCCGTGTCTGAATTGAAGAAACTCGATGACAAGGCGAACGAGAAACCAGCACGCGACGAGCACTATTCTTGAATTCCGACTATGTTAGAAGAAATAATAGCCGTTTGTCTCTTTGTCTCGAACGATTGTAGTTTTTCTTTTTAATCGTATTCTTAGAACCTATCGAAGAACTGGAGAATAAAAGTTATGAAGATCGATTGGAAGTATTGGAAGAAATTCTTGCTTATTTATTTCTGGCCGCTTTCCTATAATTTTATATTGGTTGCTAATAATGTAAGAAGAAGGAAAATTGTTTTGATAAATTTGTTAAACTGTTACTAAAATTATAATGTAGCAACGCTACTTTAGATTTATTACTTTTTATTTATATAGTATATATTTATATATTTATATTTATTATTTATTACTTTTATACATACATAGGTATCATATAAAATTCTAAAAATTGTTTTTTTTGAAAAAACTTACCAATATAAAACATTTTACCGCTGTATCTTGAAATAAACTTGAAAAATAATTTAATACAAAATTGCAAATAGAAATGTGTTGTAACGAGATAATTGTTAAATGATAATTCTTATGTGGCTACAATCGATAACACGTTATCAACGTGTGATATGTTAATTTTTTTGTTTCTTATTCAAATCATTTAATATTTTTCTCTATCGTGTTTCAACTTAATTATACGTCCAAAGAAAGTATAACAAAATGCACTTGAAAAGATAGATAAAATTTCTTATTTATTAACATGCTTCTTGAACGCCTGTTACCAACCGTAGGTAAGGCTTATCGTCACTTATTCCGTGTAACATTAAGTTCCTGCTGTCGCCGTTACCCGCGTGAAGCCACTATTTAAGTTTCAAACAATAAATGCATTCTCGGCTATGCATGTTTCACGTTATTATAAATGAAAAGTAAAAGATGCCGTTGAGATAAATGTGTGTTACAAATGATTGCAAACAAACTGTAACTTTGGCTGAACAATTACCATCGCGTACTTACATCGTTGTTATTTCTTTGTTTATAGTCAGCTTTGAAACAAAGTATGACAAAGAAAACGTGATACGAGAAATAGAAACTATTCATAAGAACTACTGAGAATTTTCTTTCGACGTTCAGGTGTATACGTTCCAAGTATAGAATGACGCAGACATTATAGGTTTACCAAGAAAACACAAGAAAGAGAATAGGAAAGTATGTACGGTAGCATTTAGACAGCAAAACGAATTGTTCGCGTGGTTAGCGAATAAAAGACTCATATTCGTGTCAAATATGATTCATCGTACGACGCAATTGTACATTGATAATTCATGTACCGAAACGATTCGAGCGTTGAAAGTCATTTTTACAAGGTTTCCAAATTTTATAAAAAAAAACGAATAAAGGACTCGAACTGGGCTCGATATTTTCAATCCAGTTCGATCGAACTAAATTGTGTTCGTTAAGAATCAAATTGCATTTAGTACACGATCGAATACGTATTATCCAATATCACCAAATATTCTTTCGCAACAGCCTGATCGTAATTAAATTCATGCACGCAGGCTTCAATTATTCTTGACGTAACACTCGATCCGATCTGTTGACTTGATTCGCACAACTTTTAATTAACTCCGAACAGTTCTTGTTGCGCAGAAATTTACGTTCCGTCGGACGAAAATATGCGGAAATTAAATAGAAGGAACGGCTAAAAATTAGCTCGAATATCATCAATGTAGTTTCGCAAACTATAAACCCGGAAAAGTTTCGATCAAAGATACAAGTTACAAATTCATTTCCTACCAAGAAGTGTACTTATTTAATTTTAAAGTTGCGTCATAGATTTCCCAGAATAAAATTAATATCGAATTAACGTCTTTGAAATTCAATTTACTCCAATGAAATAAAGACGTTCTCCAGAAGCTCATAAAAAAAGAAAGGGAAAAACGAAATTAATTTGATGATATTATTCCATAATTCTCAAAAATAGGTCTACATTCGTTAGATTCTCCTTCGAATCACTCGACGTTAAACAATCCATCATTGTCTGCATACTTGGATATTAGTACACTTACAGAAATATATGCTATCGAAAATACTTCAGTTATTGAATAACTTATTGAAATCTATAAATACATAAGTAAAAGTTCCATAAAAAGAGGTTCCTATTGTAGGAATGGAATCGTGAGCTAGGACGGAATATTTAGTCTAGAGCGATAGATGTGCGGACGAAGAGTATTTGTGACCGAGCGAGGTGCGAAAGAAGTGTTTGGAACAGCACGACGGATGTGCGAATGAAGAGTACTTGGGATCGAGCAATAGAATTGCGAAAGAAGAGTGTTTGGACCGAGTGAATCACCGGGTGACCGAAGATTTTTAGAGAATGCCTGGAAAAAGTGAGCGAGATTAAGAAATGAAAAGAGAGAGAAATATATGATTGGAAAAAATTCGCGTGCGAGAGAGTCGAGGATTGAGAGTCAAAGAGTGAGTTTGAAAGAGAATAGAGAAAGTGCGTGAAACATATAGAGCCAAAGAGTATAGAATTAGTATCGAAGACATTGTTATATTTTACAATCGAGTATCTTACCTGTGCCAAGCCAGCAATCCCACACTATTTCCTTGCGGAACGAGTTCCACGAAAGGAAACGGGGTTCATTGTTCGTGGGCCGACGATTCGCGTCGTTAATCAAATAAACGTCCTCGGATAAAACTGTTCGGCGTCGCACAAAGAGAAACGGTCATCGTTAATTCAGTAGAAAACGATTGGAGCGTTGGTGCTATATTTACGCGAACTATAGGTTGCGGTCGAACCCTTCGAAGACGCGTCCTCCGCCGAATCGATACGGTCGTTCCTAGAAGGGGCTGAAATTCCTTGACACACGCCACTTTGCCAAATCAAATATTTATGCGGCGTCGAGCGTTATCGTCCGTCTTTTATTCGACAGACGCGGTACACTTATGGTGGCCTGCTTTGTCACGACGACGAGCGTTTTCAGCGAACGTTCATCGTTTATGCGATTCTTGAAAATTGTAAAGACGGAGGCTTTCAAGCTGGGTAATCGATATATGTCAAATCAGAAGCTGCATACAGAAGTTTTGATTCGAAGGTGTTCCTCTGGTTCCGCCAACGTTTTTCTTTTTTTTTTTTTCTTCTCCGACTAGCGTTGGACACGAAAATAACGAGAGGGAAGAATCGCAGTACGTGTCGGTATGTGACAAAGGAAAGGTCCCATAATTAAGTCCAGCACGAGCTACGCTTCGAGCTCCGACGACTGTTTTACAACAGGACCTGACGGAGAAAGACAGACCCTCGGCTCTCGGCAACACCACCCGAGATTTGGAGAAACTACCGGAGGCCACTCACTGTTCGAACATCGTACCGGGCAGTCGACTACCGAACGTTTCCATCGATTGATAAATATATACTTACCGAAGCGGACTCGGTAAGTATTTTAGTTAACAAAGGACTGTTCTTACGTTAGGTCGAGCGATTACGGCATTGGTTAGACCGAACCTAAGAGTACGTGTTCGTTTGAGAGTACGACTATCGTGAAGTATTCTCGAGAGGAAAGAACTTTGAAACGGACGCGTAATCTTAAATGTAATTAATAAAATGTGGAATAAAAGGAATTCCACGCATAAGTGAAAACAAAGATCCAATTCAAGCATGCATCGTCTAGAATCGAAATTCGTACTCGTGTTTGGCACAGTTACCGACAAATTATCAGAAATTGACGGAAATAGAGACTTGCGTGCTTTCCTCTTTCAGGTTCCGAAAGCGAAACTTAGTTGGTGAATCGCTATGCAAGCAACTGATACATATTTATGTACAAAACGCGTACCGGCTGAATGGAACGATCGATCTTTCATCCGAGATACATTTGATGCTGTTATGGTTGCTCTTAATGCCTTATAACGGAATCGATATGTATACGTGATACGTATGTATATGTGAAAGGAGTTTCATATCCATTCAAGGAACGCTGCTTTTACTCGATACGAGAGTAGCGAGTTCTGTTAGATAATGTTCGATTTCCTTTCAGGAAACGAAATTATTGCCCGATTCTTATGTATCACCGACTCGATGGAGTCGTGATGCGATTCGTATATAAGTTTTTGAATAACAGAAGTGATTTCGAAGGGATTGGTCGTGTATACGAAAATACTAGCGTATGGAAATTTTAGAATTTATTCTGCAAATCTGGTATTTCGGTGTATTTAAAAATTTATTATTTTAATATATAACACTTTGTACGTTCAGTATTTTTATATTGTAAATTTTGTGACTCAATGTTTTGCAAACTTATCGTTTCGGTATTTATAATTTTCGTTTCTAGTTTTAGTTTTAATTTCAACTTCAGATTCGATTAATTTTATACGTGTTTCGTTTTAGCATTTTTAAGAGGAGTTCAGAAATTGTCTAAGCCTCGGTTGAATTTGACTACAATTTTTTGTTTCTAAAAGTTGCTATTTTATTTATGTGGAAAAAAGGTAGTGCGAGTTAGTAATTAAAACAAACTGGTGTAGAGTCACATAACACCGTTCATTGTGGAGGTAGTTTCACGTTGACATGTATCCAGTGCACGCTAGCGGACGTTACTTCTTTAGTAGGTACCGACGCGACGTACGAACTTTTCATGGTTTGACAAATGATTGACGGCAAATAAGAACGGTCGAGGGCGTAAACCGTCTGTTCGTGATTGAATCACGTGAGAGAAATTTTTACTTTTCGTTTTTTTATATACGAGAGTCATTGCTAGCATAAGAGAAACTTTATCAATAAAAAGATGATTCAGGTAGCTCATTAATAATTTCCAATAAATGATTTAAAATTCCATTAATATTGCACACGATAGCAAAGTATTTCATAAAATTCTGCAATAAGTACATTGCCGATTCGAATCTAAATCTAACCCGAACCTACCAAACTCCACGCGAGCACCTTCTTAATTCTCCATCCGATTCTCTAAATTCAAAAAATTCCTTCTACCATTCAAAAAATTGCTCTCCACTTACACAATTTTTCTAATACTCTGCTCAGAACGATCGACGAAGGTAAACGAGTCACCCAGAAGGCGCGCTCTATTCCACTTTTCTTCCGTGTTCCTCGGCATCCTGCGAATCTCACGTTTGACAAAATTAGCCGTCTGCCGTGCAGTCAGCCTCGGAACACGTTTCCTCCGGCAGATGAAAGAGAAAACTCTCGTCGAGCTTGAACCAAGCGCTCGTTTGTTCTCTTCGATAGGAGCAGATACATTTTCGATATTCCTGACCGGCCGGTATCCGACGTTATTAAAAGCGGCCATTTAATAACTGGTTGATGAAAACTTGAGAAGATTCCTCGTCGAATTGTCAAGATTAATAACGCTCGATATGTATCCGGATTCCTGAAGGAAGCTTTCCCGGCGCAATGGAACAAGAGACTACGGCGGAAGTTAGAGTGGCGAAAGAAGAATGGCGAAGGCCGAGAGGGGCAACCATTCGGAGAAGCCACTCAGAAAGTAATTTGCTCAATGCCAGAGCGAACAGGGGAGACCATGTAGAAACCATCGGGATACGTTCGTAGATGAAGAAAAAGGGAGAAACGGTGTGGCGTGAAGGAAAGTAGAAAGATTGCTATAGATACTGGCAAAGGAGTGTCGGGGTGAAACGAGAAACGAAGACCGGAATGACGAGGAACGTGGTGTGTATGTGGACGGAGGAAAAAATATCGGTTACTGGTTTTTCAAGATGAGAAGAATCAAAAATGACTTTATAGGGCGTTCCAATAAAAATCCACACCTAGGTTCTCTTTCGTTTCTTCGTTCCGTGTACAACTCCTGCATGTCCAAAGTAAATGAGGATGTGGCCATCGTTGAACGCGTCGCTGCAAAAACATAAACAGCCTGACGCGATGAGAGAAAAACGAATCGTGGGAGGACCGCGCAACGAGAAGACGACTGAAAAAGCTTACCTTTCCTTTGCACTTTGTCGCGTGGCTTGGCTTATCGAGGGAACGAAGCGAGAACGAAAGGAGTACGAAACGGCCGACGGAAGGGCTCCGACTCGTTTCAAACGCCTTTTCGCTTTTTTGTATCGGTTGGTGTTTCTTTTTATTGAATCGAGGAACGATGCGGCTCGAGAGTCGCATGGCGTCGCGGTGACGCGGAAGAGCTGTCACTTTTAATCGACCTCTTGTATCTTCTTCGCTTTATTACGCTGTTGCTGCGCCGTCTCGGATGACTTTATTCCACCTGTTTTTACGAGACCAAGCGGTAACAGTAGCCTACCGTGTTTTAATTTACCGTAAATTGATTTATTCCTTGTAACGTTTTAATTTTCAAAAACTGTTTCCTTCTTTGTACGTGCATAGTAACAGTTTCTCGCGGAGAGAAAGAAAGGAGGTGATCTAGAAATCTGTGAAACACTTTACCTACAAGAAGAAAAAAAAAGTTGCTCGTATACGGTTATATCACTGGAAACAATTTAATTTTAACCGATAAAATTTTTGTCTATCTTCAACCACATTTTGCACGTATAATTCCAATAGCCCGAAAAATCTTTCTTTGCCCGAAGATCAATTTTTCAAAAGCAATCAGAACGGCAAAGAGGTTGAAACAGAAGCGGTGAAAGTAAATAACAAGAGTACTCTGAGAGGGTAAAAACGTGAAATAGAGACTCAAAGAAACATTTAAAATCCGCTAACAAAGCGGCGGTAACGAAACAAGAACGGATTGGAACGTTTAAAAACCAGGAATAGAAAAGCAGCGGCGAAACAAAAGGAAACGAAAGGAAACGGTGAAAGAGGAACAGCGTATGGCGAAAGGAATTGTTTCCTGCAGCTCTTAATGTTTTTACCTCGCGTCATATTGTCACGTGCCACCCCGTCTTTCATTCTCCTCTTTTTCTCTTCTTTATCGCTGAATATTAACCGTAAAAGTTTTTCAGCCGGACGTTCAGCTTGAATTTCGCGTCAGTCCACGGTAGCGCGGTATGCGTTGACATGCCGGCAGAACAGAATAATCTCATTACGCGGCTGAAACTTCAGGCCTGGAATAATAAGGGGATATAAATGCAAATGAAAATTATGAAAATGAGCGATTAACCAGCCATTTCAGATACAAAACTGCCGAACCGGCTTGAAAGTTACGATCGACTTCTCCTTACGCCTGTCACCGATGTCTGAATAACATTATCGCGTACACGATGTACTTCGACACACGAATTTCCCATCGTTTCATCGTCCTCGTGAATCTTAGTTTACCGGAATATTAATTCGTAGTACGCGTTGCACACGAGTTTAACGACGTTGCTATTGCGTGGAACTCTATTTTGTAAAATGCGTACGAAGATCTTAGCAAAGTAATTGACGAATTGATGTGAAAATGGTTTTCGTGTTCGGAATGACGATATTTATGAAGTAAATTGATTTCGGAGATGTCTTCGAGCGATAAAGTCACTGAAGAAGGGTGGAAATATGTGTAGGTGTTTATTGCGATCGAGGGTGAATGTTCTTGAGCGTGGTCTCGGAGTCTGGGGAAAAGTTTTCGGGAACATATGGAGCAACAAAATGCTTAGAATTCTCGTAGATTTCAAGAAGACAGCATTTTTAATATCGCAGTGGATGTTTATTTTATATCCAACATTGTATATTTAATACAACACTTATAAATTGTAATAAATCTACAATCACACCGAGAAATCATTTTTAAAATTCCATTCTACGATTCCGATTCTCGCATAATTTTTACCTATAGTAATACGCGATTGAAAATTCTAAATTTGCATATACAAACACTACCTCAAAAAATACACCTTTCTCATTTCTCCCATCCAGATAATCATACCTTGTTTCACTTCGCTACCATAAATCCACAAATCGCGTAGAACGGTTCGGTTAAAAAAAGAACACGATAATTATCGAGTCACTGTCGCTCGTAGGAAATCCTTTATCGTCCGACGATGAAACGAGTGTTTTCACTGCGTCGATCGTGAAAAAACCTACGGCTCGCATAAGTAGTCGTTCGCCGATTACTGTCACTCACTTTTACTCGCGCGCAATCAGGAATGGTTTTGAGACGCGCGTATCACAGACGTACAACCACGGAAAACCATCGAGCCTGAGAGGTTCTGTCAAGTGTTCGACAAATACGCGACGTGTTTGCCGTCATCTTACGGTAAAATTTGATTACTTGTCCCCCGTTGCCTGTCGTCAGGCCTGGATTGACGTAAATCTTCCCCTGGCACGGCCCTTTTGCTTGTAATACGACAACTTATGAAAAGTCCTCGCATTTACCGCCGCTTTACCTGTAATCTCCCTCGTTGATGTCTGTGGAGCGAAACGCAGCGTGACAGTTGGTACGATAGCACGATCGAAGACGAACCGCTCGCCTTTCTTAAACCATCCTGCCCTATCGATTTTCTAGTCGCAATGAAATCAGTTTCTTGCGGTTCAAACGTGGACACACGATATTTCTTTCTCCTTTTCGAAAGGATGCACCTGCAGATCCTTCAAAGATGAAAATCTGAATAATTTTAGTAATCTGATAAATCGTGTTATCATGGAGATGTAAATTACGAATAAAGTTGAACTTTTTAAACCTATGTTTCTGCAAGGCGTTACACATTTATAAAAACTGATACGTACGAGTACATTTTATAAGTTGAAACAACAGAAGTTTTATATCAATGTAAGGCAGTTGTTATCTAATCTTTTTATTAAAAATATGCTTGTTGCATGCAGTCGTTAAAACTAATTCGTATTGTGATGTATCGATATATCAATTTCGTATTTATTGTATTAAATGTGAGAGTTAGTAATACATGATAAAGTCACGAGCGAAGCTATCGTGATATATCAGATTAAACTTACTTTCAATTTTTATTAATAGGAACAATAGATATTTTGAAATTAAGTATTAAATAAGTACCATCTATATATATATATATATTTTTTTTTTTTTCTTTTTTTATTTCTTCGAATCTATGTTTGTATGGAATGGTTCATCTAAGATGTTACGAACTGTTCAGTCAAGAACTATTTAGTAGGGTAGAATAATTCTTTTTAACATTGCATAATACGTGGCATCGTTTTTTCGTAAATAAATTTTGCTGCGTTTATACCCCGGGCCTTTTTACGATGAAAATTTATATAGTTATAAATTATCCGTGTATCTTTTTAGTTCCCGCGAATGGAAAGGATACTTCGAGTTTATATGTAGATAAGAAAGAAGGGAACAGGGAAGTGCACTTAACGGGTAACAGCCACGTTCGTATATTATTCGCGTGAAAATAATTTATTCGTGTATTCATACGCTGGGTGTTAACTTTTCGCCTGTAGTCAGATGGCTAAACTGGCAACTGATTAAAAACCACAGATTATATCATACGTGCTGTACAAAATCGAACCGAAGAATCTGCAATATTAAGAATTCCACGAAAATGTTAGTACTGATAAATTAATGATACCAAACAATTATGAAAGTAAAGAAACTTACTCAATTTCAATTATTTGCTATACTTCTAAAATATTTACACGTAGAGCAGATTCTTGAAAGATTCATATAAATTGATAGAAATAAATTATTTAAAAATTAATACGAACTCACGAAAAAGAGACTCAGACCAATTCAATGGTAAATCACTGATTTTAAACGTTCAAGCTATTGATTTTATTTCTTAGACATATTCTTAGACACGAAGATATTTCAACTATTATCATAAACGGTCTAAAGATAATTAACAAAATAAAAAACAAGTTAACAAATTCGCTATCCATCTCTTAAACGGACGTTGCAACGTTCGTCGATGTACCGCTTACAAATCTCTGTCGATATGTACACGTCTATACTTTCTGGTCGTTTCAAAACGGCGTAAATAACAAATACGCGTGAAATTGAACAGGCTGAAAGGCTCTTGCTGAAAGGAACCGAATAACCCTTTTTTTTTCACGATGATAGATCGATGAATAGCGCTTTGGGATTTATTGCCCGCGGGCCGGACGCGTGACCGTTCCGGTGCGCGTGTGTACGCGCGGCAAATTCAAAAATCTATCAACGAGCGGAACAAAAGCACGGAACTTAATGGTTTCGTCAAAGAGTTCGCGAAAAGCGACAGTTTGAATGGCCGCAAGCCATTCACTGGTTTATCTTATTACTAACGAAGAACAGATCGTATGGTGGCTATTGAAGTCTAAAGTGCAAATTTTGGCGTATCGTGAATGGAATTCTGACGACAAATCTCGAATACAAAGATGGTAGTATTAAATTTTAATGTTGCGAATGACATCGAATCGTGGAAGCTCCTTTTTGATAATGAATGTTTTTTATTGTACAATAAAAGGGGTTTGTGTAATTGTAAGAGACGTTTTAGTTGTTATTCAAATAGAAATATAAAATCGAAAAAAGTTTTTACAGTAGAATATTATGATATACATCTATGCCAGCGTTTAAGGGTTGTTAAATGTTCATATTTCCAACTTATCGTTCTAAAAATGCAATAATAGCAGAAGGTTCAAGATTGAAAAATATATCCGTGCCATTATTTTGGGTTCATCAAAGCAAACTAATTGCAGATTATGTCCATATGTATATTTCATCGGATAAGAAATATATACCAATTAATAATGATACTGTATTCAATTTATAACAATCACTTTTACCACCAATTAATTTTATGTGCCTTAATCAACTTCTAAAATGTCATATTCATAATCAAACGATAAGGTTCTACGATTACGTAGTACCCTGGAATGTCGCGATAACGCATCGAGACCGCTTGCAGAGATGAATATTGTATTAAAATCTTAATCACAAATTTGATTCCAATCTCATCTCACCATCGTAATAAAAACTGCCACGAACCATCGCGTCAACGCACAAGCGTAATCCCATCAAAGATTTCTTCACCCTCGTTCACGTTCAATCTGAGAAAAATCTATGAGTATTAGCCTTATCAATCTCCAACAGGGTGTCATTGAGTCTCACAAAATTTAGCCCTCATAAAAGAAACCTCGTTGACCTCGCCAAAAGCTGGCACGTGTGACCAACGAGTTCCAAGCAGCGAAGGGATAGAAAAGCGGTGAAAGATCGAATAGGGATCGCTTTAATCTGTGGCTAGGAGCAATGGTAACTGCCATCTTATTGGTCTCCCATATTGGTCTCTTTGGTGGCTGCTTCTAAAACTCGGAACTCAGAGGAAAACTCGCCGATCGATCGTTCTTTGTTCCTTACGGAGAGATCCTGCAGGATTCTCGGTCCAGCGGGACTCGGTTGCTTTGTTGCTCGCACTGGCTCGCAATATCGCTGTGAAAATAAAGTATCGAGATCTTTCTTGATATAATCTCCCGTGCTTTTGAAAGGAGAAGAGTTTTCCACTTTTATTCCCATCAGTGTGCACTTACTTACTTCTGTGAAACTTAAAGCGAATCTAACCTCACCTTGGATTCGGCAGGAGGAAAAAGTGGTCGGGGGTAGAGGAAGTGGGTGGAACCCGTTTGCGTATCCATTGAACGCGTACCCGTTGAAATCCTCTGGCTTTCTGCATTTTAATAAATCTCGATACAACGCAACAAAGGAACTTCGATCGGATTCAGACAATGCATAGCAATGCACGCGACATGTTTGCGTTGGAACGACATTTCCTTCGATCGAGACATTTTAAGGAAAAATCGAAATTTGAGAGGACCAAACGAGATTTTTAGAGCTAATCGATGGTAGTCCAAAATGGGATTTGTTGGAGGTATTTTGTGCGATACAGTTACTTTTAGAGCTTTACAATTTTTGCAGTACAACACGAAACTTATTGGATAGATTTTCAAAAAAGAAACCATTTATCGAACGCGTTGCATTAAATAATAATATCGGTGAAAGCATGTTACATTTCATTTTCGTTCGTCTTCGCCGGAATCTATATTTCAATCCTTTTTATTCTGTTTAAGCTAAGGCGAAACAAGTTTCGAAATATCTATGCTCCATTCAGAACTGCACTTTATTGCGTCTTGCCACAACCCTCTTTTGGAAAATCCAAGTCACGTTTTAAAATCAAGAAAATCTAAGTCGGAATCCTGTCCTTATTCCCAACCAGCAGGTCTACTTACCCAAATCCACGCCATCGTGGAAAATTTAACCTATTTCTATCTTCTTAGGATTCTTGTTTCAAAATTGCACTTTTAAGAGGTCGAACGCGAAAGATGTACAAATATGTTTCAAAAACGGACCACTGCGGATACATCTTATCATTTGCAGTGACACAAATTGTAATTACACTTTGTGGTATTATATTTGTATCTTTTATGTATTAGCATCGAACTTATCGATCCGTTGACCGGAACCAAAATGTTCCTCCCACTTCCGTCTCAAAAGACGATCGACGCGATTCAACGGCCATCGAGACACAGGATCGATGTCGTCGTCCTGATTGTCATAACGATTCGAAAGGTGCGTTCGATCTAGCAATGGAACAATGCTTAAGTGGCTGTTATCGCGTTTGAGCACAAGCCGCCAGGCGTTCCTGACCCATTTCCGAGGAGGTCCTGTGGGAGGCAATACTGCCATTTCCTGTTCGAGCACGTACCACGAATACTCACCGAATGGTTCACCAGCTGTACAATGAGAATTATATTCTGTATTATTGTAAACGCCTCGACTGATCCTTCGTAAACGTATCCCAAATAATTATTCTGTGATCGAGGAAAGAGTTTAAACTTTATAGCGTTAAAATTGTTTCGAGAGAACACGGTGACTCGTTTTTGAGTAATTTGTATGATTAAATTTTTTGTAACAACCTTGTTATTGCTAGAGTTGTGATAAACAGTGTCCACAAAAAGTATTCTATCATAGCCATATTTTTCAACGAGGCAGATCTTTGTCCAATTGTTTTATTTCCAGAATATCAAATCTTTGTAGCATTTAATAATAACCGATGTACAAAGCATTGCAACTTTTGAACATTAAAAACAATATCTATCGATATCTACAATTTCGTTTACTGTCAGTACGATTGTTTTTCAAGATACACGTTGTATAAAATTACTTCATTAATGATGAAATTCTACATCCCCCGTGATTAAATTTATACGAAACCATGTTTCCAATAAAATTGTTTTATTTCATCGCTTTCAACACCCCGTAATTGGAGCTAAAGTAATTTTGTTTTCGACGAATCAATTAACGTCGAATCGGCACAAAAATAAAAAACACATCGGGCAGCACTATAAGAACGCGTTCGAAATATTTTAATAAACGCCCTACAAGCATCGAAATCTAATAACAGCTCAATTTATAAATCCAATTACCGTTCTATTATTTTTCGAACTGAGCCTTGATTAACTTCAATTTCGTTAAAACGATATAATATTAGTTCCGCATTGGCACCGTTACAAATCACGCAACACGGTATCACGTCGCATAATCAGTAGTAAAACTAGTACAATAATGATCGCGAGAGAATCGCCATGCGATAGAGCGATAATTAGCTGAAATTTCAATGGCGTGGCCTGCAACACAGTCGGCATTAGAATCGCTATCGCCATCATCTGGGGATAGGTGGAATATTAAATTTTAGGGCTTTCGTGCTCGCATCGAAAGCCACCAACCGGAAGTCACTTTAGCTCTAGCTTCGTTGCGCGGGTGGTAATTGATAAAATGATTTCATATAACTAAAAATTCTCTTTGACCTTCTATCTTTATCAAAGAAAATACTTCTCGTGTAGCGAGTTGATAATATATTATAAATTTATTTGAAATGTCTGGAAATATTTATAATTTTTGTTTCTTTTTTTATGAAGAAAAAATGACGAAAGATTTTCACAATTGATAGTTGTTATTATTGATCGTTGAAAATTGCATTATTTACATTTCATCGTGGCAGCTCGTTCAAATATTTTTGTTCATTGAATGCTTCGATACGAGTCGTTTGATAAGAAATTCATAGTACTTATCCATTAGGTCACAGGAATTATTAAAAGGCTCGATATCGTTTCGATTAAACCTAAATCGCTTGGATAAAGGAAGCGGGTGGTATCTATCTCTGTATCTCTGTAATTTGGTTCTTTTGATATCTATATAATATGACGATTTGTAAACTTTATTTATGTTTTTAACGCATACCGATAATTATGTTTGGTCCCGATAGTGTTCGGCAAAAAATGTTTATATTTACGAGTAAGTTGAAACGATTATACTGACCTTACTTAATCTTTAATTGAATGGATTGGTGAAACAATATTCCGTCGATGAAGAACATAATTTGCATAATTGCAAGCGAAGAACACTGCGAATGCGCATTAATGAATGATCGATACGAAATTGATTGTATAATTTACTGCCGAAGCACTTTCGTTGAGATCTAAAGCTTTTGTTTATCGCAATCATTCGATCCAATTCACTTGAGTGCCCAAGCAAAATTGTAATTGGCTAGCGTGATAATTGATCCGATTTCGCAAGTTACATATAATACAGAAGAAAATATATTCAATTTACGATGCAAGGATATTAAATTAATACCACAAACGAAACACTAAAAACGAACAGAGTAGCTATTAATATTCGCGCCAGCATTATAGAAATTTTACCTTTAAAATTTGATTAATTAATATTTATAATATTTATAGTTTCCAGGTCTTGGCTCATCTCGTTGGAATACGTAATTCTGTAATTACTCCAAACCGTAATCTCCCGTTCTTTTTTTTTCTCTCTGATAAACCCCGATTATCTAAAAACTCTATAAAATTCTACCATGAGCGAGAACAACACATTGAAAGAGGTAAAAAAAAGGTAAAAAAAAAAAGGGTAACGCGTAAAAATTGCAGAAGTTTTTTTCCTATGACGCACGCAAAGAGCAGGAAAGAAAAGAGCGGACGTTCAATAACAACCGGCTGTGTTATTTCTCCCAGTCCCATCGATCATCAATAATTCATCGCTTGTAATCAAATTCCCATTGAGAGCCGTGACTTTTTCTCCCCGCGTTCAGTGCCGCTGAAAATCGTCGGTGAAATTCGTGAGATGAAAAGAAACCCCTGAAAAGAGAACACGGGTTGACAGGAAAGGAGGTGTTGGTGACGCGGGACAAGCCTCGTCAAAAATTTTGTCGAAGGTCTCTCTTTCCCGAGGGATCGTTCGTTCGAATGTATTCCTCGGAGGTAGCGTAATTCCGTGACCGGATATCCCGACTTCCGGTTGCTCTTTGTAGCGAGCGCCATCGACGAATCGACCGGGGCGAAAGCGAAACGCGAAAGATACGCCCTTTGAGCCCGAAGCTTTCCACTTCATCACGGGGAACTGACTTTCCCGGGGGTGAGTTCGGTCACAATTTTCAGCGATGGTCACGGAGAACATTTTTTTCAGCCGAAGATCTCTTTGACGTGCGCTGAAAAGCGGCCAAACGAGAGAAATAATATTAAGTGGTCGGACGTGTTTTTCGCGCGCCGCTGAAGGGTGGAATGGGGCTATGGTGGTTACGCGTCTGTCATAAATTTCGCCTTTTAAAGCGATGACGTATGTTTTCTCCTTTTTCATTCTCGTTTTTTTTTCTTTTTCTCTTTTTCGGTCTAGTAGAAAAATGGTGGTTGGTAATATTTGAAACAGGGACATTGTAAATATATTTATGTGCTACAATGATTCAAGAAATAAGGTCATTATACATTACGGAACTGGTGTTACTGTTAAAAGGAGGATGACTTTTGGTCCCATAAATTTATTTCATATTGCATAGTTTATTGATAATATGTTTCTCAAATCACAGCATTTTGAGCGCACTCGAGTTACCTTTTCTTTAAACAACAATGTACTTTGTAATGTAAGCATCTTTAAAACTTTATCTTTAAAACTGAGTAAATCAAGTTACTGTTATTAAAAAATGTATACATATTCACAACCAGAATTCAGTAATTTATTTTTAGAAACATTAAGGTTTTATTTAATGAATGTAAAAAATACATGATTCGAGCTGAAAATAACTGTACCAAATTGTACCAAACTAATGACTTTTCCTATATCTTTCCGCCTGTTAGTAGAGGAACAATTAATTGATCAAGGTGGATTTGGTTTTAGTTTTTTTTGGTTTTAGCAGGTCGTATTTAAAATCTATGGGTTTATGAAAAGAAGTTTATCATGGGTAGAATTTTTAATGCCGATGACACATTCTTTTTCGTGATTTTGTGACAAAACTTCATAAAAGTCACTTTTGACGGGACTCGAGAAACTTCGATCGATGACGAGGTTGGAAAGCGATATCAATTGCGGGTGTGCAATATCCGTCGTTTAATTACGTCAAGCATGGTAGTACGTAGGTTGTATCGTTAAATTTATTAGCACACTGCGTACTGATCTATGGTACACGCCTCCTATTTGGTATTCACATATTGCGCACCGCCATTAAACAAGTACCAGTACCAAGACTACAAACCTAATAATTGAACAGCCATGCGAAACATGTAAGGCTGGGAATATGAAATTTGTTAGTATTTATGACGTCTAAGAAGATGAGTTGCATACGGTATATAAAATCAGGTTTGCGTGGAATCCTTTGTTATCGATTATTATCGAAGAAACGTGTAATTTTAATTTTCCATCGATTTTCGAGAAAATTTTTGGAAAATAGAAAGTACGAGTTAATTGGAAGCCTGACAGAAATTTAAATATAATGGAAGAAGAATAACGAGTGCCGTTGGAAGTTTTATTTTTTAATTTACCGTATTATTCATGAATTTAATAACTTTTTTCGAGCACGTACACGTTTTTATTAAAACCGATAAATGTAAAGAGATTAAGACTATCTAAAACCGTGATCGTATTAGGTACAAGGAAGTTATAAACTAATTTTCATAGAAAAAGGTTAAAATTCCGTTTTTAGATTATCTAAAATGAAATTTCACGGTACTATGTTAATTTTCAGTGTAGTCGTATCAACTTGTTTAAATGTAGATTCTCATTAAAAACTTCATTACCGTATGCCAAGTTGCAACTACACCACGATGCTTTAAATTTTGTACGTAACCCTTGCAGCGATGGAAAATTATAACGATTAAAAATTAACTTATAAAGATTCATCTATAACTTCACGTTAAATATTTTTTCATACTTTTATCATATTTTTTTTTTTTTCGAATCCATACCAGTATACGATACAATATCTCTTTATCTTTTTCTTTTTGTTTCATCTATATCGCACGTTGCGTTTTAGCGTTCTCGGAACAGTTTCATAGAACGATACACTAAAATCAACATCGACGTTTTAATTCGCTTATAGACAAGCGTTGCAAGATTCACGATCCAAGATTATTCTAATCTACGCGACGAGATGAGCAACGCTACTTCTTGACTTTAAACTTTTTCCTCGATAACGAGGGTCATGAAGTTCCGATGGAATTTTATCGACGTCCAATTGAATTTTTCCTTCGCTCATCGGGAAAAAGTGAAGTGTAATCTGAGACTGTTTAATCACTTTCTGTCCGCTGCACCGTACGTTGATTAATAATTATGGAATCCATTGTACGACACGAACATCTATTGTGTTACGTTTCTACTTAGAAGCTCGTTGGACGTATAAAACGATACGGCTACGTAATGCTATCGTGAAATCAGGTATAAATTAGATAGTTCTTGTTACAGTACTGGCTAAAAGTTTGGAATCACTCTTTGGATTTTATCCGTAAAAAATTCCACGCTAATTTTCTTATCAATTTGAGATTAATACTATAGATATTAATGGTAGGTTTTTGTTCTATTTTATTAATTCTTTATTAAATAGTTTTCTAAAGTAACACAATGTGAAATTTATTTCTTTTCATTTTTTTGAATTCTTCTAAACTGTATTTCAAATACAGTTCGACACTGTATTTGAAATCATCACTCGAAACGATCTGAGATAATTAGATAAACAAACTAATCGAAGGTCATCCAGTTTTGAACAAGACTCTCACGAAGATTTTTTATCGATTTCAAAGATATCGAATCAGAGATTATGAACGGTATCCTGACTTGAAGTGTGGAATTTTTACTTTCGATTTTCTTCGTGTAGGTATTCTAATATCGTCTTGTTAAAAGCTGCTCTTAAAATACAATACTTTTCGTTGCTCCAATAATGGTCGAAGATTCGATGATACGCTGTATCGTGGATTGCGTGAACTTCGAGAGAGAAGAAACTGGAATTCTGTCGCTTCTCAGAAACCTTGAAAAAGACACCCACTTCGTTGTAAACTTCAGTTGAAGTACTACCTTTCTTCCTGTAATTAGAAATTCCAAACATCGGAAACGCGTTCTTCATCTAATCATTTCATCAAGTGCGGTTGTTAACATATCTCAAAATGGAAAAGTTAAAATCGATAAAATTAGTTATGTACAATTTTGCCTCGTTTTTTCGATTTACATTTTCTCAATTCTTTTTACAATTAAAGCTACTCTCGCAGCTTCTGAAAAATTATACTCTTCGCTTTCCATTATTGTAGGTTCGAACAGTAAAATATTTAATTTTAATACAATCAGATTTGAAGCTTTTGGTAATTTTACGGAATCCTTAATTCCATCAGCGAACAAAGAAATTCGAACAACGTGCTCGGAGATTCTATAGAAGTGGAGTAAAAATGACATTTATTTGATTTAACGATCACACACGGTCGATAGTGACTTTCGGAGAACGCCAATTAATCGTGTTCAATCGGCGAGGTAAAAATAGAATCGTAGAACGGGAAAAGTGGAGCGTGGAAATAGCGAGCTGAAACATAGAAATTTCCGAAAAGACAAAACGAGGATACCGAGATGGAAATCGTTAAGCTTCAGCGAGCATTGCAGATTTCGTTGGTTAAATTGAACGACCGAGAAAAGGTGTGCGTGCGCGTTCATAGTTCGCTAAGAAGGTATGATTAAAGCAAATCCGTTGCGCTAAAAGATATTCCGTTTCTGTTCGTCCGTATAAAAACATCTTGTTATAGCAAACGTATGTATCTTTTGCTAACGATGTCGCAGCCAATAGGATTACACGGGAATAAAGAAACGAGATGTCTTATAGGAGAATTAAAAATAAGGGTGTAAAAAAAGGGGCATTAAAACTCGCCCATTTATTTTCTGAAACAGAATACCATGAATATCGCGTAGATACTTTACTGATATAAAACGTTTCGTTGAACAGAAAGACAATTTTGTTAGTTTTGAGGCAATTATTCTCTTTACGAAGAATGTCGGTGAATGTGAATAAATTCACGAATTCTTTGAAGAATACTGTTAATAAGTACTTCTTACGTAGGAAAGGATGACACAGGTTGCACAACTGCTGAGTCTTCTTTATCTCCTTGTAACTCGCATTATTCTAGAATGTGATGAGAAATTGGTTTAAACGTGATTTCCGATGCTGTCTGGGCGACATTCTTTTGAAATACGTATACACATGTTTGAGTTAATTGAAACTTAATCCTATTAAGATAAATCTTTTATATTTACTCTTCCAGCAAAACATTCTATTAAAATACTTAAGGCTAAAAACTAAATTCTAAACTATTAAAATTGTGATATGATACGACATTATTTAAGAATAAATACTTAACGTAATTATAATCTATAATATTTTTAAATAATTCAAGTAATCATTTAAATCTCCTCTCTGTCCATTGAGAAAACTCTAAAAAGCCCTAAAAAAGCCCTAAAAAAGCGCCAGAAATTTAAAAAGAAAAACTTTTCTTACTCCCAAACGCCAATCTCAATTTTCCTCAACAATCGTTCAAATCGTCAAACAAGCATATATGCCATTACAATCCTCGCCTAAAAAGGAATCACAGAGGATCCCTGGTCTCGTGGCTGCAAGCCAGTTCTTCGTGATTAACATTCCCGCTCGATACGTCCAATCGAAACGCGACGAACGCTCGGGGAAACGTAATAACGCCTATTACCGCCTACACATGCTTCCTTTGTTCGGCGCGGCTGGTAAGCAGCAACCAACGAATACCGATGCGAGTGTATCGTGAACGTGGAGCAGTCTTTAGGAGAAACAGTCGTGAAGGGGGTGGAGGTGAGTGGAACGGGTTCGCGACACAATGAACCATTCCACGGAAGGCAAAACACAAGCCCCGGCGCCGCTATAACCGAAGCCCAACGTGCTGCTTCATTATGCGGTACGACGTGGCAAAGTGCCAAGGCCTTTGATAAAGGGGGTGGCCACGTCCTACCAGATTCTCGCTCCGTTCCACCGCCTCCGCCTTTCCGCCCTTTCGTCGTAACATGGGGTTGCTGTCCACCCTCTGACGCACATCCTTGACTCGCACACCAGTTACCCGCTGCTGGCTCGAACTCGGACAAAGAACGGGGAAAGCTGTGAGGGGGAATACATCTTCTGATGTATGCTTCCTCGCCTCTTTAGCGCGGCTCGCTTTTTCCGGTCAAGGTAGAACCACCGCCACAGGCTCTTTGGTTTCTTAGAGGGACAGCTCTTTAAGCGGATTTAAATTTAAGTTGGTGGAAAATATTTAAAACGAGCAAGGGAAGAGTGGATATTTTTATTATTTTTTTCTTTTTCTCTCTTGTTGGCTAGGAGAATGTATTTTATTTAGATGGATTATGTTGGGGTAAGGTTGCATAAAGTGTGGAGCTTTTTGGGGTTGCGAGGTTCGGAATTATTGTCGTAGTAGAATTATTTATATTGAGAGGATGTTGAGTGAATTGTTATTGTAAAGTAGTGCGATTTCGTAAAGTGGAGCTTAAAACCGGAGAAATATTTTTTCGTTTCGTAAAATGTTGTTTTCCAATCGCTTTGTAGGAGCCGAGGAAAACATGAACACCAGCGGGATTCAAACCCGAAACCTGTACGACTCTACGACCTCGAAGATTCTACGCCAGAAATTACTCGTTGTTATTGCTTCTTGTTGATGGGTATGGGAGCCCGATCCCACAGTATATGTAATTTAGCAATTATAGGCGTTGCGAAACTTGGGTTGAATCAAGGAACTTAACCAATTGAGAAACAGGAATCGATTCACTTACTGATAACGCGTCCATGAATTTCCTCATTGCTGAGATATTTCTATCGCTCGTGTAACGATCCTCTTCTTATCTTATACCGACTGTTCAGATTAACATCGTATCGGATACTGTATCGGATACGTACATCTTGACATACATAGATAATTTTCGAACGTTATGTTTGATGCAACCAATAGATTTCATGTCTATCATCACGTATGATTCTACACAGTCTTCTCGAACGTTAAGCGCAGCGTCGCGCTATATATAATTAGCGATAAATTACGGATAAAGCTGAAAATAAACAATGCAAACAGAAGAAAAGCAGAAAAATATAGTACAAGCGCGAAATTATTCAATAGAGAGATTTATGGACCGAGTGGTAAAAAGAAGTGCATGGCGAACCAAATCGAAAGGTATGAAAAATAGGAGAAGAGAAAAAAAAGGGTTAAATGAATTTTCTTTTCTTTTGTATTACAGAAAATAAAAGCTCTACGTTTAATTGCCAATAATATTTCAATAACGAGAATAAGTATTTAAAACATATGATGTATGAATTAAAATTGGATCCCATTTTTCGTATAATCTCAGAAAACGTGAAAGCACCCTTTGAGTACGTTTTAACGGTGAAATTTTTTTTTTTTTTTTTTTAAACGCGGATAACTTTGAAAACTTGATATTTTACTAACTTTAGATAAACTTACCGGTGCATTAATAATTTCTCTTCTTAAAAATGTTGCGGCTTACGAATTCTACTGAAAGTAGCGTACCGCGGAAGCTGAGTTGTGCTTTAAAAGTTACTTCAAATATTCAACGTCGCAATATTCAACAAACGTTTCCGTTGCAACTGCAACGTGATATCCCAACATTTATGTATATTTTACTTTTAATTGTCCACGATAAATCTATTTCATTTCTGCTTTGTTCCACTTCATCCTACACGTCCGTGTGATTTATTCTTTCCGTTTAATCGTCGTTCGATAACTTGCATTCGTGTAATTCATTGGATAGAAATTTCGATTGAACAAGGACAATAGTATTTAGAGGCTTCGTATAAATTTAACGACGACACGTAACACAGATTCGCCGGCCTACACGAATGTATTTGCAACGATAAGGGTAATTTTGACTGTAACCCATGTACACGATAATCGGGAAATAAAGCCAGGCTTAATGTTATCTTCAAGTTCGATCGTTTGTCCAAGTAGCACGTTAATACGTTTGACTATCGTAACTTCGAACCTCGTTATCGTTTCGTGACATATGCGAAATAATCTGATTTTTGCTTCGTATTGATCAATGTGTCAATGAAAAAACAACAGAGTCTTGAAACATTGATTGAGTTGTTTATTATTTTATTAATATAATAAATACAGAACTATGATTCTTCATAATTTAAGCATTCGTTAAAACAACGAGTATTATATTTCTCATTATTTAGCAAGATTGATAAAAAATTAATTGATAAAAGTTAATCGATAAATAAAATAACGGAAAATTTCATTCATGAATATATGTAGTTTGTACGCTTATAGTAATTATTTAAATTCAATCTATTATTCAGCCGGCTATACATTCTTCAATGCTTTTCATTTTAGCATACCGCAAATAATGGTAATTGCATTTCTAATTAGAATTCTCTATAATTTTCAATTTTCATATTAATAATTAATTTTAATCTTGCATTTATTGTTTGATAATAACGAACTCAACTTCAATCATTATTTAATAATATGTGAGAGAATAATAGAAAAATCAATTAAATTCTTTTTCGCGTATCAGTCATTTTGACCGGTTTGGTAATTCTAATGTTAATTTAAAACAAAAAATTAATAATAATATAATACAATGTGTAAACTGCAATAGTTATACTGACAATTATATTTGCAAATATCTTGTAACTTCTGTATAATTTAATTTTATACTTCGAAAAAAAAACTCTTAACAAAGGCAAATTTGAAGAGTCACATTTTATCCTCGCAGTTTTTTATCATTTACCATGATTTTTCGATGCGACTACGTTACGAAACGAGACGCTAGAACACGCTACGTCGAGAAAAAAATTTGTGGAAAAAACAAGGTTAAATTAGAAACAAGAGGATATCGTGGAACCATGAAGAAACGACCTATGTTTCGTTCCGCGAAGTTGGCGAGTTCAGAAAATGGCAGGTTAGCGATGGCTAATCAGCGAAACTTTATTTACCGAACCTCTTCTCATGTTGACCCGGAACGCGACAAAAAGAAATGGAAACTTTTTTATCGTATTATCCGCGAGAAAGAGGCGAATTACCTCTGACAATGAACAAAGCGGGAAGCTCGGTTGCCGCGGCAACATTTCTTAATCATATTTCAATTAAGGAGGCCGGAGGTGCGCGCCAGCGTGCAGAATCTAACCGCGTTTCCGGTAGCAGCGTCGGGCCACCGGTAACACCAGCTTTCCTGATGAAAATCTCTTATTAAGAACCAGCAAGGTTTTAAGAAACTGTCAATTACACAAATAAACGCAGCGGGAGACTTTATCGAATTAAAATTAGGTGACGTTTATTTCTCTTAAGAAATTTAATTTTTGCACGATGCAATACAATACGGAACAGCGTAATTTTTTGTTTCAAAGTGTATTATACCCAACGTGATCGTTAAAGTTTATCACGAATAAATTGGTAAAAACATATTTCTTATTCGGTATTGCAAATGGAAATAGCTTAGATAAGAGAAGAGACATTTTTAAAGTATCATAATTGTTTCAGTATCTCTCGATACTATAATACTTTATTACACTATCAATTGAATATAAATATGTAAGTTTTAAATAATTCACGGACATATGTACGTTGGAGTTACAATCGTGTTCGACACTTATCTCTTCGTTTCCTAAAGAATCGAAGGGAAAATTACCAATGGTCAGCGCCAACGACACGTGTTCCGATCACTTGTCATTTATATCCGCACGTTTCGTTCGTATCACTGTCGCTAACATGATGGAATTATGTTCGACTCGATACTCCGGATGATACGTGTCAGTCGCGCGTATAATGTCCCCTATCCGGGCGTAGAGAATACACTTTGATCCACTTTCTTTACGAACTATCGTAAAGCTGCGTCTCTCGGAATACAACGACGGTCGTATACAGTGTATTTCGTATCGGGATATCGAGAAACAAAATGTAGAATGGTGTTCTCGCGGCAACAAAGTTTTGGTACCTTTCCGCACATTTTTCAATCTAGCTTATATTGGAGCCGAATGTTTCGCAGAGATTACCTGTCAGGATACGTATTTCCCGCTGGCAAAATTTCCTGAAGGTATTCCGAGCAACGTGCAGGCGAAGACCTCTTAAACGGGTTCGTTTGCCTTACTTTTGCCTGCCACATTCTTATCCGTTGTTATTATTGCTATTTGCCCGAGGTTTAACTCGTTGCACGAAGACTAATACGACTGAAATGTAAAACGAATTGCTAATGATCTCAAATAGTTATTTACAGTCTCGTTATCTGGAGTGTCTAAAAGTATTTGTGAGGAATATGGTATAGATCGGAGATGGGAAACCTTTTTATCGTTAGAGGCCACGTTTAAATTAGGCAGTAATAAAGGAGGCGGCTACAATTTTTTGATAATATTTATTCAATTTTATTAATTTGCAAATTGTCGTAATCTATGTAATTAAATATTAATTAATACAAGAGCTAGCTTTTATGAAGGCCGCACAAAAAATTCACGAAGGCCGCACGTTCCCCACCTATTGTATAGATGATGCGAATAAATCAGTAAGAGTTCACTTTTTTTGAGCAAAATACAAATTGCACATTTGGGCGAGAGTACAAAGTGTTTCAAAATACTCGATGGAGTGATAAGAAATTGTTTGATAACTAATATCAAGAGATGCTGATAACGTAATGAAATGGTTTAATTACTTATTATCATCTCGGCAAAGAAGCAACGCAAATATTCCACAAACTATATTATCAACAAGATTCGATAACATATGAAAAAAATATATATAACTGACACACGCTGATTGTTGATGCATTTGTACTTTCTAAGCAGACATGTTCGCCACGCTGTCGCTAGGAACAAGCATTCTCTTTCTGCTTGCAACGTGAGTACCTTATTTTTTACTCTTTTTTGTTTCTTATTGACCAATGTTAGGAATATTTATTTAATTAGTTTACATTTGTTTGAATGATTTCAAGCTACTTAAAGTTTGATAAAAAAAATAATTTAAAACGAAAGAGTAGAGGATTCAAGTTTACAGTGTTTAAGTTTAGCAATTCTTAAAAGGAAGCGTGTTCACTGGAACGCCAAGTTTCTCTAAGCTTGTCTTTTCTAGCTCTGCAAGTGGCGAATCTGTGGAGGTGGATGAGAAATACCTACGGTTCCCACCCAACTTTCTCCTGGGAGCTGCGACAGCCTCGTACCAAATAGAAGGAGCTTGGAACGTGAGCGGTAGGTAGCTCAAATTTAAATTTCCACCTTCAGACCTGTGAACTTCTCTAATGTTTCATATCCTGTTGTAAAAACGTAGATAAGGGAGAAAGTGTTTGGGATCGATTCACCCATAACAAGAATGGTCGCATTTACAACAATGATACAGGAGATGTTGCCATCGACTCCTATCATAAATACAAGGAGGATGTCGCCATCCTGAAGAAGCTTGGGGTAAATATATTTCGATACACTGTCAATATTACTTTTATTTGTGCCTTCGCGTGACAATTCAATTCGGTTTTCTATCATATTCGTACGAAAATATTTTAATTGGAACACCTTGGTATACTTGGAATAATAATTAAGCGTGCACCTTTACTTCGCATCGTTGTCAAATTATATCACTTATCGTTAAAATTCCATGTTAAATAGTATTGGATTGTCATAAGCATAGCGTTGATTGTCATTGATCACGAGAACAACCAATGTTAACCGTTCCTTACCTTTTGACAGTTCAACTCGTATCGCTTCTCCATAAGCTGGCCCCGACTACTTCCGACTGGTTTCTCAAATAAGATCAGCAAGGATGGTCTCCAGTACTATCATAACCTGATCGATGAGTTGTTGGCGAACAACATCGAGCCCGTGTTAACCCTCTACCATTGGGATCACCCGCAGGTCTTCGAAAACGCCGGTGGCTGGCTGAACTCAGAAATGGTCGAATGGTTCAGCGATTATGCTAGGGTCGTGTTCCGTGAATTCGGATCCAAGGTGAAACGATTCATACCGATAAACGAGGCCAAAACTGTCTGCTTAAATGGCTACTCGTACGGCAACCATGCTCCTGGCAAAACTTTGCACGGCTACGGCGAGTACTTGTGCATGCACAACATGATCAAAGCGCACGCGAGAGCTTACAGAATTTACGAGAACGAGTTCAAGTCGACTCACATGGGCAAAGTTGGTTTCCTGATGATCACGCACGCCTACATGCCAAGAAGTACCGCGGACGAGCACGCTGCGAACGTTTCTTTCGAATTCAACGCAGGTTGGATGATGCATCCGATATACTCCAAGTCTGGCGACTATCCACCAATAATGAAGACATTGATTGCTAAAAAAAGCATGGAACAAGGTTTTATGAGATCTCGTCTGCCCACGTTCGATGGAGAATGGATCGATTACATACGGTATTGAATAGGTTTTATCTTTCTTGAATGAGATCAAAGTGTCCAATATTTGGTGCAACGCAATGTATTTAATCGAGTATTACGATTCACCGCAGTGGAAGCTCCGATTTCTTGGCTCTAAATCACTACACTTCGAGGATGGTTACAGCTGGCACCATGGGACTTGTACCATCATACGAGAACGATCAAGGGGTGCGAGAGATCATTGACCCTTCCTGGAAACAAGCAGCCTCCAGCTGGTTAAAGGTGCGTGTTGTTCTTTTGTTGCATATTTTGTTTTACGTTGCATACTGGAGGTTCGAGAAAGTTCGTAGTAGTTAACATTGAAATGTTACAATATATAAATATGTACATAGTTTCTTTTTTCTTTTTTTTTCTTTTTTTATTATTTGTATAATATTAACAGACCAGGGCTGTTTCTATATAAAGTTACATGTTATTTCACTATTGATTTTCTTATTTTTAAGTTACGTACTATTATACTATTATATAAAGTTACATATTTTCCAGGTTGTACCTAAAGGTTTTCGATACCTTCTGCGTCAGATAGCGAACAATTACGGCAATCCACCGATTTACATAACCGAAAACGGTTTCTCGGATCGCGGAACCCTCTTCGACGAAGACAGAATCTACTATTATCGGGAATATTTAAAACAGATGCTTCTCGCCATTTATGTCGATGGTGTGAATGTACAAGGATACATACTGTGGTCGCTTATGGACAATTTCGAATGGGACAAAGGCTACAGGTAAGTGGTTGGAAGAATTATAATTATGGTGATAGGTACAGAACACATCGAATATGTTTATGATACACGATATCTTAGAATTAGTAAATATAAAATAAACTGGTTGACAGAAGAGATAAAATGAAGCAAATAGAAGGTAATAAAAACAGTTCTGCAAATTAATCGTCCTTGAAATAGTTGACTTTTTTTTGTTTGTAAATATTTTGTACTTTTGATGTCATGAAATAGGAAATATCTTGAGAATTCTACGAATGTTATTGCCAATGAAAATGTACACAAAAATAATCTGTAATACATTAGTCCTGAGATATCAGACATTTTGATGTATCATGTAGTAGAAAAAAATGAAAGAAATTTAATTGTGTGTATACATATGTTTGCTACGATGCTGAAAATGCTTTCATTTTATGATCATGTTAACCAGAATATTGATCGTTTAGCTATAGATATTTAATCCTGAGATATTCTATTTTATATAAAGAAGAAATTTGCATGTATTTGAAAGTTCTATTATTCTGTCGTCAAATATATCAATAATTAAATTATCGACACTTGAATTAATTGTTACGTGTTTGAAATAACAATATTTCTATTTTCAGCGAACACTTTGGTATCGTGTCTGTCGATTTCAAGAATCCAGACAGGCCACGAACATTGAAGAACTCTGCCGCGTGGTGGGAGAAGGTTATTGCCGCTGGAAAAATTGACCAGAACTAAGTAATTGCGTCCAATTATTCTAAACACCTTTTAAATGCAAGATGCCATTACCCGTTACATTTAAAGTAACGAAACATAATAAATTATACATAAAAGACTGTTCATTTTGTATTATATATAATTTTTATTCATGAACTTTGACCACGCCATTTTAAACACTTTAGTGAAGTAATTAATTATCTTCTGTTTGATAATTCCATTAATTCTCATTACAGAGCTTCCACCCCGAGAGGGTTCTTTCCCTTATTCAAAATTTTATATTAATTATAAAAATCAGAAAGGAAAACGTTCTTTTTTAATACAAAATCTCTCTGTACTGTTTATGACTTTTTGTTATACGAATTATCCAATATTAACGGTACGACAAACAGAAATTGTAAGCAAAGAAAACATTCCTCTATTTTTAACATAACTTAACAATAAGCGAAGAACTTTTTGCACCGATCTAATATTAAATAAAAAAAAAAAAAAAGAAACTCCGCAAAATCTTAATCAGTCTGCATTCTCTTATAACGTTATCGATATTTCAGAAATACAATTTCTCCCTTAGACAATGTCACATTTCACTCTTCTTTCCCACGATTCCTTTTTTTCGAAACATTGGACACAATGTTCTATTTTACGAGGGGAAACTTCATTCGACGTGCGTCCATCCGTGCCGCGTTTTAACCCCTTCCGTATTGGAAGATCGAATTGGTTGAGAGTGAGATAAGGCGTCAGCTACGAAGGGATCGAGATAAGGGGTGGAGATTCGAGTTGTAAATGCTCGAGTGCCTATCTCGTTTATACAGCTTCCTATGCACCATGTAGCCAACGAAAAAGAAGAGGAAAAGTAAAAAAAGAAAGCGGATCGAACTTTGTCGAGTGGAATCTTTCGTAATTATCTGAAGGCACTGCGCGTGCAGCTTCGGGGGACGTGCTACAAATCGTATGTGAATGTGAAGTATCGATGACCTTAAACGACGATACGATGGTATTTGAAAGAAATATATCTAGACGATGCTAATTTTCTGACGTTCTAATTTTAGTATATTAGTGACGAGTACGTGTCAACGTGTAATATAAAAATATCAAGAGCTACGTCAATTAGAAAGAATGATAGTAATTTCAAAGGAATTATGCGAAAGAAGACACGCCAGAACAAACGGTAGATGTGTGAATGGAAAAAGATTGTCGCGTTAAAAATTCCACACATCCTTTTCAATCCATCTCGCAACATTTGTTGAAAGAATTTTCTTTTCTGCATCTAACGATGTAAGTGATTTTGCTTTGTAAAACAAAAGTGCATTAGTGACACCAGGTTGCGTCTGACTGAATAGGAAAGGTAAGGAAAGGTCACAAAAGAGTGCTTTCTTGCAGCGAAAAGAGGTAAAATTATTTTTCATACTCTTCGTTAAATGAATGAATTAAAAGTCAACAGTGTGATACAATTCATTTGTCTAGCATAAGCGAATAACTCGGCTGCTTGTGTACGTATCGAGGAATTAAGACAACAATAACTTGCTTGCGTAATATGGAAAACATGGTATTTAGGTTATCCACATATGTAAACTCGTACGTCCTCCTGTGTTCTTAATTAGATTTTCATGTTTTATTGATGTCTGATTCGTTATCAAAACAATACGGTAGCTGCAAAAAATGATCGACAAATATACAAGAGATAAGAACCATCATCGCAAATCTTAGTGCAAATTTGAGGATCAAACTCTTTGGTTCGTGATTCTACTGATAAGAATTATGGTTCATTAATTTGTTTTGAGTTTTAGTAAAGCTTTCTACTCAGGTATATCGTTTAATCAACAAATGCCTGTATATTATTAAAATAAAACTATTGCGATTCTACAATTCGTAATATTAATTACAAATTAATTCTGTAACATGCTTTCTGCGACTCTCTAATAGTGTTACAATAATAGCTCAGACACACTTTACTTTGTTTTTTTTTTTTTTATTATACACTTGATAAGTCAGATTAAGTTAGAATTTAGGAAAACAGTAGATATAAATATTACGACGTGCTATAACTATAATAATAATAAAAATTAATCTTAAAATTTGTAGCACAGGAATATTTTTTACATTGTACTACTTTTCTTAATTAGGTCTATCGCAAAAATCTTCCTAAATGTTTTATTTTATTATTTCCAGAGAACACTTGCAACAACACAAGAAGTCTTTCTTTTTAACATTCTTCTCTACCCGTTATCTTTTAAAGCTCTTAATGGTCGACAATTCGGTAAACGTGAGCAGCGGAAGAAGGAATCCTTTTATACCAGTATCAAAACCGCCTGCAAGGTATGTATCGGAATCGAACAACGCCAGGAAGATCCTCGAGACGTTGGCACTGTGTAATTGTAAAAGTTTGTGGCTGTGATGCGCGAAACAATAATCGTCGGAAAATCGTATGAAACAATGGCGGAGCGGGTTCTACCGTCGTCTTCCTTTTTCTTTTCCTCTTTCCATCGTTACTTGAATAGGTTCCGTCGCGTTTCTAACAAACTGCACTGTGTTACTATCGTTCCATGACATCACTATTCTTAAAGACGTTTGCCTTTTCCTTGTATCGAGAAGAGCTGAAAAGCTATTCTGGGAACGAGAGGAAAGCGGCGCGTTATCAAACGCAGAAACAAAGAAGCTTCCTGCAGCGTTAATTCTGTGAGCGGAAAGTACTCGAAGAAGAAGGAAAATGTCTCTTCTTATCGGTTTCTGATCATCTTTTTGCAACGATCGCGAAGAAGAGGCTGTTCGATTCAGTCCGATTTCGAGCTGGTTCTAGCGACAGAACCATTGACTTACTGTGTTTTTTTCTTTCATAATGATCCCAAAAAAGTACCAAGAAAGCGACATTATGGATTCGAAGAAGTGGAAATCGTGTATTTTTGGTATAGCAAATATTAAAGTCTATTGAGTGATATTCTGTGGTTTTAATAAAACATAGATGCATCTATGAACGAAGAAATCAAATATTGAAAGTTACTAAAACTGTGTTTTAAAACATTGTAATATAAACAAAATTCTTGTACATATATAATATGCAAAGAAATAAAAATGCTAAAAAATTAACCTTCGAATTTTTACGGTACGAATTTATTTTTACAATTCATTCTTAAGAAGTGAATAAATTTAATTCAAAAGTTTATGTTATCTGTCCAAATATAATAGTTTATATAATTTTGACCTATACTTATACAGATAATCATGCATTGAATTGCAATTGACTTATGTACATATATTTAAATGCATCGTGTATGTTGAAGCAATTTCTTATCTGCTATTCGACGAATGGTCGATCGTCTATTTTTAGACCGTTCATAAATATTAAATTATATTCGTGGACAATACATTTTTTTTATTATAAAAGTATTTCATATCTATCTTAAAATTTCTTCGGTCGATTAACTTGTCTTCTTTACTTGATCAACAGAAGTTCTTTGCCACTGTTTGTAAATGTACATGAGAAGTTTCACACTTATCCTAAGCGCAATCAAGACTACTATAAACGTTACGACTGCCAAAAATGCCACGATGTCCATGTCGTAATACCGGTACCAAGGTTCCCAAGCTAAATCGCAACGAAGATGCGGTGCACCTTTGTTACGAATCACGTACTCCGTCCACCAAACGAGATTGTTCACTAAATCGTACGGTGTGTCTTGAACGAGACTTCGAAGTTTAATCATATTCTTCTTGTATCTGAAAAATCAGCGATAACATCGAAGAATTAATAAGAAATAAAATAAAAAATTATAAAGATCGGAGTACATTAAGAATGAGCAAATTGAAAATTTTTATGGAAACGGAAAATTTTTATTTTCGTATCGACTTTGAAGTTGATAAGGACGTGCATATCGATAAACACTTATCTGCTGCGCATGTGTATTATCAAAAATAAAAACCATAGTGAAAATTGTTATACCGTATGTACTAATTATACAATTGATTATAGTTCGATTGTATAAGTTTAGGCTTTTTTTTTTAAATTGTTCAGATAGTATATGTAAATGATTATATGTAAAATAGAAAAAATAAGTTATAATAGAATTGCTTCATAGCCAGGAGGTAAAAGATAAGCTATTTCTATCTGTGCATAAAAGAATTGTTTTGCACACTTATTTCGTGCAACAAACACGAAATTAATATCTTTTACGACGTGTTCGCGAAATATTGATTCCTTTTAAATTATCCATATTTTTAGAGTATCTTAATAAAAATATTAGGTAATCTTTTCTCTTTTATTTTTCTATTCTACGCGGTGAAAATACTTATGATAATTATTTTAATAGAACGAACTTACTCTTTATTGCTGATCATTTCTCGAATAGTAGATTCCAGGTTATCCCTTGTCAAGGTTTCAAAATCCAAGCGATTTCCAACACCGTGAAATTTTAATTTCTTCAACTGAAATTCTTGATCCGATAATACTGGGAAACCAAGAAGTGGAACCGTGTACTGAATAGCTTCTTGAGTACTCTGTAAACCTCCTTGGTACAAGTACAGTTTAATGTTTGGATGAGCTGTAAAAAGACGAACACCGAGATTCTTATAAACTTTAAATCAGGAAAAAAAAAAAATTAGATTGATATTGCGAATGGAATTTCTTCTCATGATATAACTTTTTTATTAAAAAAAAAAAATCGATAATGAAAAGAAATGCAATTAAAATATTTTATTATCATTTAATGTGAAATGAAAATTAAGAAGTTATCCTTAATCTTATTAGTTCTCTAACTTTTTTTTTTTTTTTTTTTTAATAAAATTTGTTTCGGTAGAAATTTTAATTATGAGCTCTTGATATAAGATACCGTACCGAGTACACTTTGCTGAGGGAACCATGATGAAATATAAATATTATTAAGATTCTGCGACGATGTTTTCTCCATCTTCCATATAACTTTGTAGGGCAATTTAGCGAACACGTCGTAGAAGATCTGTTGAATTTCATCTGGTAGATCCGAAAATCGCGCGTTGGTGCCCATGCAGAAGTAAATGAAACCGTTTGTTGCGCTGTCAACGAACCTTTGTAGATCTCCATACTATTCGTGTCAGTCTTTAAAAGATATCCTCAATGATTACCAAGCATTAAGTAGAACTTTACAGTTTTTAAAAGATATCGTTCTGTATCAGTATTTAAGCTCAACTTACTATCAATTCCTAACAGCTGTCGTTAATAAACATATATTGATACGACACTATTTTATAATAAAAAAAAAGAATTGAGACAGTTTTTAAGAAAGGTGAATTACAATTAAATCGCAAAAAAGATCCACGTGCCGTAACAAGGTTCAAGTAATACCTACGGTGTAACCACAGTTCCTACTTGTTGCATCTTATTATAGGCCCGTTCTTAAGTAAAAATATTAATAAAAAGTATAATACAAATAAAACGTACCTGCGGTAGAGTTTCTAGGTTGTTAGAGACGTGAATCGAATGAAACCTAATTATGTTAGGAATATCTGGACGAGCATACGTCATAATTGGGTCCTCGTTCACGAACACGAGACTGGTGTTCCTCACCAGATCGACGACTGGAGGTATTGATGGCCCAAAATATTTTTCAGCCAACTTTTGATTATGAGAATAAATCTTATGATACACCACATAAATCAAATGCCATTGAATGTAGAAATTCTTCAATCTCTTCCAAAATGATAAATCCGTTCCGACGTTCCTCTCCATTTCCCACGTGGACTCGTGCGATGGCATCACAAGTCCTCCTAATGCGTAATTCTCGACGGCTGGTATTCCAAATGAACTTAATCCTACAATTACGCGAAACAGTATGATTAATTTTCTGTTCTGAAATTTTTATACTTGACGAGTAAAAATTATTAAACGAAGTAATTTCTAATTACAATTAACACCAACTCCCTTACAAAATAAACTTGAAGTTTATAATAATAAAAGGATGTTCGAGCTTCGCTTTTGAAGGATATTTTATGAAATTGCAATATTGGTTGTTTTTTTTTAAACGTTAATATTTTAGACAGAGAATTAATTTTTTGTATATTACAGTAAAACATCAATGATATATGATTAAAAATAATTCTATAGCGTGAATATAGCGTTGTCAATGTTCACTAAGAATTCTAATAATTGCACAATCGTTATACTTATCATATATCATACATCATACTTATCATACATAAACTTATCATAAAAAGAACCTTTTCCTTAACAAGTAAAAATAACAACAGTACGAAGATAAAAAAAGAATACCTATGATAGGAACATTAAATCTGTGAGCCAGCGCATAGACGGCAGGTGTGTAGAACATCTCGAGTATAAGTACATCAAATTTCTCGTTGCTGTCAGGAGCGTACAGATTTTTCACCTCCGAATTGTTCAACGTGTGGTGTACGAACAGTTCGCTTAGGTGCCCCATAGTGTCCTCCAAGAACGAAATGAAAGACAAGTGTTTCAGGCGTCTTTCCACGAAACTGACCTTCCTGTACTCCGAATACGAGGTCCCAACGTTAATTTGTCTGAAGGACGTCGAGTTTATGTTGGGCATAGGATTAGTCGTGATAACCACCAATTCGTGGCCGCGTTTGTGCAATTCGATCAATAAGGGTCGAAACGGGACTTGATGGCTGTAGGATGGTATAGGGAACACGACTAAAATTCTAGCACAATTTAACTGCCTCAAACAACAAAAGATACACAGAACAGCGAGTTCGGTCGCAACGGTGAACTTCATGATGTCGGTTTTGAATAAACTATGGTTGGAAAGTCGATCGTGGGACTATCGACGAGCTGAAACGTAAAGGTAAATTAAAGTTAATGTAATCGGTGAGTTAGTGCAGCGGTCACGCTATCACCGGTGTTTGTGATAGTGATGAAGTTCGTGAACATTATTGCTGAGTTGGTTTATAAAGAAACGAAGATTATTTTAAATGCTAATTGGCGGGAATGTATTCGGGTAGGGAAAAGACCGGTGGAGTGTTGTGACATGTATATCGATTGCCTTTCCTTTGAAGCGTTAGTAGTATGAGAATGTTGAAATTGTAAGTAATTAAGGTAGATTAATAGAGAATGAAAGTGTTTCGCTTAGTTCGACCGTATAAATTGTATGTCTTATAAAAAGATTTTCGTACAAATAATTTTATAAAATTGATTGTTTATCAAAAAGCGTATTAAATTAGAAATCGAACGTTTATGAATATAATGGTAATAATGGAACTTTTAAAGTAGATACTACTGAAAATTAGCTTGATATCAAGGATATTGTATTTCTTTCAACCGTGATGATCTAAATCACAATTATATAGAGCAAAATACAAGATTTTTTATTAATATAAATATTTATAAGTACAAAATTGTGTTAGCAATCGTTCGGCGCAATAGTTTTTAAATACTTTAAGACCACGCCACGGTAACTAATAACAGTTATGTCTTTTTAATATTATGTTCAATCTTCTTAGGAGGTAATCACTATTACTTATAACAAAGCGTCAATTAGAACTAACGAATTTCAATAGTCATTTTCATTTCATTGGATGAGTATTTAAAAATTTCCAATTATATCTGAATCTTGTAAAATTGTTCGTTCGAAGAATTATTGAAAGAAAAGTTGAATTACAATAATAAGATGTTTCATGGAAAATTTATCGAATAACTTAAGCGGAAAACGTCAAATTGTTCATAACTAGCAGAACTTTCCAATCAATCGTTCAACTTTACCAATAAATGAAGTTCAAACCCTTGAAGAAGCGCAATCGAGGGACATTACTCTCGGGAAATGTCCCTGGAACAGTTCAAAGCGAAAGTTGTGACAGGGTAATAAAAGCTCGCAAAGAAACAAAGTGAAATGGAATAGTTGGTTGCGGGACACCGCAATTATTTTTATTCCCAAGATCATTCAAGTTTACTTATGCAGATTTTTAATTTAAAAAGGATCAAATATATACAACTCATAGCGAATAATTATAATTTTTTCTCTTTGCAACACGAACAATTACTAAAAATAATTTTTCCCTTAATTAATTTACTTTTGATTGTCCTTATCTTTGGTTTAGAGTTACTTCGTATTATACATAAAATTGTAATTCTAATTTGATTAATATTTTAGAAACAACAATTATTTCTTCAATGAGATGTACGAATTGTCAAAATAATCATAGAAAACAATGCAATAAGTTATAATAAATTTCGTTCATCTGGAGCAACTATGTTTTCGGTTTCTAGAATTCGAACGTTAATTGGCACCGATATTTCTTATTAGAAGTCTCGCGAGCGACTTAATTATCAAATTCGCACGCGTACAGAAACAACTGCTTAAATTTCGAAATGATATATTTCTACGAACGAAATAAACACGGAAACGTGTCTGTGTTCCTTAAATTCACTTATACTTTCAGCGCTACTTCGCAATACTCTAAGCGTTATCACTTCTGTTCTCGTTATCTCGCTTATTGAGCGACAGAAATTATAATTATCATCAGTCGATGTATCTTACAACTTCGATGATTCGTCAAAGGGCACAGGATAAAATGTGATTCAAACGTTTGTTGGACATTTTTGAACCAGCTCATAACTATGTTTCTACGTACGAAAATCGTTCTCATCTGATCACAATAATTCGTTACAGCGGAACACTCGATGAATATTTCGTTGACTAACAATAAGTTTCAAAACTAAGTATTCAACGTTTCATCATAAAGTTTCATTTAACGTTAAGTGTGTACGTATCACCTTTGATTAACTTATTTTCTGTTTCTGGTTCGCAGACATTTGCAACCTCTTGTAAACGTGAATGATCAATTTAGCTATTAGATTTAACGTGTTTGAAACGACCACGGACGCAACGATTGTCAAGAACACTATAATGTCCGTGTCGTATCGTTGATACCAAGGTTGCATGGCTAAACTGGAGCGAAGATGTGGGGCGCCTTTGGTTCGAATAACGTATTCCGTCCACCAAGCTAGATTCTTCACTAAGTCGTAAGGTGTATCCTTGATGAGATTTCGGATATAGAGCATTCTTTCTTTGTACCTAAAAAAAAAACACAACGATGTGGATACGTCACAGAGTACAAATGTGGAAAGTCGAATGCCTGTTACGTATTCAATTAACCCCTCATCGTGTTACGTAAGCCGCACTGCTATCGGTTCAAGAATAAAATACAACAAAGATAGTAATAAATGTTATCCATGTAAGGAATGAATAACTGCAGAGGCCCTTGTGTCATAAAATCTTGTGTGTAGGAAGGAAGACTTTGGTCATCGGCCAACTCGCATTTGGCGACCAGACGATGAGAGTACCAACGTCAGGAAAAATCCTACTGTGCGAGCGTCGTCTTCAGCGTTGCTAGGCCGATGACCCAGAGGAAGAGATACCGCTGGGCCCAATGTATTTAAGGATGAGGTTCAAGATCGAAGTCAGTTCAGTTTAGAAAGAGATTATTGGTAATTGACGTATTAAATTTACAAGCAGTAATTAAAAAATTTCGAACATTTCGTTGCATCAAGTTTTTATAATTGAATCTCTTCAGACTTCTAACATGGTAAATAATTTATTTATTTATTTTTTTGTTTAATGTTTTTATCAAACTATAATGTTTCCAAAACTAAAAAGAAAGGAAGTAAATAAAATCTTCAACTTTCAAAAAGCTATACTACTATAGTTGAATTATGAAATTATGAAATTCTGATATCTTTGAACTTTTAGCATAATTGAAAAATAACTTCAACTTCGTATACACTTACTGTGGATTAGTTATAACTTCCTGAATGCTACTTTCGAATTCATCTCTTGTCACGGTTGTTATTTCTAGACGCTTTCCAACACCAATGGCTTCCATTCTTGCTACTTGGTAATCCTGATCGGCCAACACTGGAAAACCAATAACCGGTACTCCGAAGTGAACAGTTTCCTCGCTACTTTGTAAACCTCCTTGGTAAATGAACAACTTAATGTTCGGATGAGCTATAGACCAATATGATTTATGAGGTAATTCATTTCTACGAAGAAATAATATCCACGATGCAGGTGTTTAATGAGAAAGAAAACTGTACCGAGTATAGTTTGCTGAGGTAACCATTCCCCGATATAAACATTGTCGAGTTTCTCCGGTAATTCCTTTTCGTATTTCCACACGACTCTGTATGGCAACTTGGCGAACACATCGAACAACACGCGTTGAATTTCCATTGGCAAGTCTGAACTTCTTGCGTTGCTACCGAGGCTGAAGTATAGAAATCCTTCCTTTGCGTCGTCCAGAAATTTTTGTAAGTCCTGTGACAGAAATGTGTCAAAAACAGTTATAAGAAACATATACAGATATAAATATATAATCAAAATTTTCACGAAAAATAATCCGTAAAGCAAAATTAAGTCATTAAAGCTAGAAAAAATTAATAAAATAAGAACGAATTGCTTGAAGTCTATTAAAATACAAAAGATAATATTTTCGATGGCATCAAAATTATAATTTACGAATTTTAGTAAAATACTTTCTTTGAAATCTTTGAAATTTTTTATAAAATTAATTTCATAATAGAATATTTATTTTTTAATCTATTTTATATATTAATCTGAATTCATTTTAAAATTATTATACAGTTGAATACGATTACATTATGATCTCCATTTTCTATACATTTGATCACTTCATTCTAACTATTTCCTAAAGTGTACGATCAATAAAAACTTGAAAATTTTTATCCCTGCTAGATAAATCATACCTTCGGAAGAGGAGGAGGGTTGTCGTCTATGTGAAACGAAGTGAATGTAATCATGTTCGCAAGTTTCGGTCGAGCCGGTACTATAACATCGGACTGATCGATGAATAACATGCTAGTGTTCTTCAAAATGTCTAACAAAGGTGGTAATTTCCCGAGATACTTCTCGGCTATTTCTTGCTGTTCGGAAAAAAGTTTACGATAGGTAAAGTACAGATTATTCCACAAGGTCACGAAATTCCACAGCCTCTTGAAGAACGGTAAATTGGCGCCTGTGTTCGCTTCCATTTCCCATGTGTACTCGTGAGACGGCAGCACGAACCCGCCAAGAGCGTGCTCATTAACGGAAACCAGTCCTAACGAGCTTAAGCCTACGGTCATACGAAACGTGATTTGGTGAAGTCATTAGGATTGTTCTTAGATTTCAAGTTGTTCGCGACTACAATATTAACGAGTTCGATTTGTGCGATGTTCATTGTATTTAACATCTTAAATCGCTTTTGCTATCGTTTTACACTTAACAAGGAGTAAATTAAGAAACGGATAATAACTCAATTTTTGAGAACGAGAGGCTGCAAACGATAAGCTATTTTATCTATGAACAATATAGACAATCTAACAATGTTAATCTATTCCACTTGTGTCAAGAGGCTGATACTTTAGATTCTTAATACAATTTTCCAGTTATTCAAATATGCAAATTTGTACCATCCTTAATTTTGAAACCTGGAAACTCTCGATATCGATCACAAAGAGACACGAAGCTTATATCGAATTGACAGATGTACGATTCACGTTGACGATGTACGAATCGCGGTACGATTATAACAATCGCGTTAAAAAGAACTCGTGAAAACTAAACCACGATATAATGTTTCAATATTAAACTTTCAATTCTTAAATTCGATGCTACTCTCGTTCTTATTGTACTAAAACGCCTAGTCCCTTGCAATAATTTGATTCTATCCACGACGAGCTAGAACCCAATCTTTACAAACAGACAGCGAGAGAAAATAGCTAATTAACTCTTTGCGGCACAGGATTTCAGATAATAAAATAGACCCATGTTGCATAGAAATTTGATTGCGTTTTAAATGAAACAAAATAGGTATATCTTTGCCAATAAAGAAATCGCATAATGTAAAAACACAAAAAAATAATAGTAATTCAATTGAATTTTTTGTCATAGGACTCGACTCAAATAGTTCCATCGTGCCACATGAATGGTACTTATTAAAGCGCATCCTTTTCCTTAAGTCGAAGTGGGACTAAAAATGTCCCATCATGCATTAGGTTGAATCAAAAAGGTGGGACACTTTTAATCCCAGCGTGGCCCAAAGAGTTGGATCAAAAAATTATAAGAAATACCTATCAGAGGAGCGTTAAATCTGTATGCGAAAGCATATATAGCCGGCATGTACAGCAACTCCGTCAAAACGACATCGAACGTCGCGTTGCTGTCGGGAGCGTACAGCTTCTGCATTTTCGCGTTGACGAACACCTGTTCCGAAAAATGTTTGCATATGTCTAACAAATCCTCTTTCGCGAAATCGATCCAGCTCTTCCTGTCGAATCGCATCCCGACGAAGTCAATTTGCTTTAGGGCACCGTAAGAGACGCTAATATCGATCTGTGTAAAATTCGGTGCCTCGTAGTTCGGTATAGGATTCGCCGTGACGAGCACGACTTCGTGACCACGCTTGTTCAGATCTATCCATAGTCGTCGATACGGGATTTGATGGCTGTAAGACGGCGTAGGAACTATAGCCAGGATCCTGTAGCATTCCGCGTGCTTCGCAACGCACGCAATCCATAGAACGAACAACACACTCGCGATGTACTGTCTCATGGTGCTCGAGTCAAGATGAACTGTCGCACGTGCCGGTTACAGGGCTACTAGAAGGAACATCACCGCGTTACCACAATTTACGTAAGTGCACGTTCACGATTGCATGCTATCTGCGTGGATTGAAACTTCAAAACTATGCCTGTTATCGCTGAATCATTATGCCGAGACGCTCCCACTATTGGTATCTCTAACGGTGGCAACTTTTGTTTGCATACGTAAAATACGTACAATACATATCGCACAACGGCCTTGCGTCGTGTGTACCGATAGGTTACTTTGGTTCCTCGTGGCTTCCGAAGGAGGAAGAAAGGTAATTAACACTTTGACGACCGGTGACACCAACGTGGTGCCATAGGCAGACCAATCGTTGTTTGCCGGTGACNTCGACTCAAATAGTTCCATCGTGCCACATGAATGGTACTTATTAAAGCGCATCCTTTTCCTTAAGTCGAAGTGGGACTAAAAATGTCCCATCATGCATTAGGTTGAATCAAAAAGGTGGGACACTTTTAATCCCAGCGTGGCCCAAAGAGTTGGATCAAAAAATTATAAGAAATACCTATCAGAGGAGCGTTAAATCTGTATGCGAAAGCATATATAGCCGGCATGTACAGCAACTCCGTCAAAACGACATCGAACGTCGCGTTGCTGTCGGGAGCGTACAGCTTCTGCATTTTCGCGTTGACGAACACCTGTTCCGAAAAATGTTTGCATATGTCTAACAAATCCTCTTTCACGAAATCGATCCAGCTCTTCCTGTCGAATCGCATCCCGACGAAGTCAATTTGCTTTAGGGCACCGTAAGAGGCGCTAACATCGATCTGTGTAAAATTCGGTGCCTCGTAGTTCGGTATAGGATTCGCCGTGACGAGCACGACTTCGTGACCACGCTTGTTCAGATCTATCCATAGTCGTCGATACGGGATTTGATGGCTGTAAGACGGCGTAGGAACTATAGCCAGGATCCTGTAGCATTCCGCGTGCTTCGCAACGCACGCAATCCATAGAACGAACAACACACTCGCGATGTACTGTCTCATGGTGCTCGAGTCAAGATGAACTGTCGCACGTGCCGGTTACAGGGCTACTAGAAGGAACATCACCGCGTTACCACAATTTACGTAAGTGCACGTTCACGATTGCATGCTATCTGCGTGGATTGAAACTTCAAAACTATGCCTGTTATCGCTGAATCATTATGCCGAGACGCTCCCACTATTGGTATCTCTAACGGTGGCAACTTTTGTTTGCATACGTAAAATACGTACAATACATATCGCACAACGGCCTTGCGTCGTGTGTACCGATAGGTTACTTTGGTTCCTCGTGGCTTCCGAAGGAGGAAGAAAGGTAATTAACACTTTGACGACCGGTGACACCAACGTGGTGCCATAGGCAGACCAATCGTTGTTTGCCGGTGACACTCGCGTTGTGTCACGGGCAGGCCAATGGTTGTTTGACGGTGACAGTCACGTGGTGCCATTGTTAGGCCAGTCGTTATTTGCCGGTGACTTCCACGTGGTAGCGAGCCATTTGAAAAGGTTGAATTTAGAATGCGGAATTTAGTTAAAACGGAGTTATTTTATTTTTGATAAAAAAATATATTATAATTGAACCATAATATATTTTGATACTTTTTTTTAAATAACCCCGATAAATGACATTTACACGTATTATATCATAAAAAGCAGCTAAGCTTATTATGTTGTCATGAATTGTGTTTTATATTTGTACGTTTTAATAATTATCACGGAAAGGAAAAATATTGTTCTATAATAATGTTGAACTATTTCTATTATAGATTTCTATATCTATTATAGAACTAATTGTTCTATAATAATGTTGAACTATTTCGTGAATTTGTGTAATGTTTTTTTAAATTAATTCTTCAAAAATATTGCCGATCCCTGGCGACGTTTCACTGCGCAAAAATTGCGGTCGTTAAAGTGTTAAGCTGATTCTTAAGTGTTGATAGAGGGTGACTTTGTTTGGAAATGATGTGGATCGCTTTTCAGAGGCGTTGTGTTTCTTCGCGAGCAGATAAGGAACGTCTCGTGCGATTGTTCGATATGATCGTGCAAGTTTGTAGGAGCTGCTTTAAAGATTACGCGATTACTCGGGAAATTACGGAGAGGATTGCCACTTTGTCGTTTTAGAAATGTCTTCTTGGATCTATTTTATCGTTTAATTGCCATATCTTTGTATTTAACTTTCTTTTCATTTTTTTTCATTTATCAATCGCAAGATTTTGTATATTGAAATACTGTGCAGCTTTATCGTTGCTTCCAACTATTTTTAAACCGTTTATCGAAATAAAGTGTACATATAACATATTTTTTTCATTCATCTCGTTGTCTGAATAATCTAAATTTTGAAACACGCAATATTTCTGGATCAGCCTATTGCATATGTGAAAAAAAATTGACGATAGTCTAAAAATGTCGAGAAGTGCGATACCGCGATAAAAGATGATTCCACAAAAATGTGATAATAGAATAAAAAATGATATATTATCATAAAAATTCCGTAACAATGTTGTGTAATATATTATGCAACATCCTATGTGTATTCGGGCCACGAAATATACGTTGTAATCATGAAACACATCTGTGTATCCTATTATTTAACACCGTTTAATCAACCACGATGAAATGCCAGAAATTGCTTAATTATACGCGACAAGAAAATTTCATAACTCACATGACAGGACCATCAAACCACTAGACGTTGCGCGAAACGAATGCTGAAAGCATATCAACATTTTATTATCATTTTATGATGTTGTCCTTCATTTCAACAATGTGCGAAATGTTCGAAGATTATTGTTCATTTGTGCAATAACCATTCCTTTACTGTACATCTGAAACAAATTAGAGGAAAAATATCAGATCAATTCATATCGTAAATAACGTTCTTCTGCTTTTATTAAAAAAAAAAAACAAAAAAAAAAAGTTAGATCAAATGTTCGCAATCATCAATAATTTACGTGTCTTTCATTTTATTGTGCAATAATTTCGTTTCACTCGTTAAAATTTTTAACCACAGCCCTGCTAAGTTATAGCATTTACCAGGAAAATTATGTTTCGTAGGATGAATTATAACCTCTGCCAGATTTACATAATTCTCTTTTATTTAGGGTATGCTATTTGCACACGGAAAACAAGTATTCAGCAACAATAGCTCTTGGTTAGGATACTAAGTGTCTAACTGTGATTGCACAATTAGATAAAGACTTGTGACGTTTCCTAATACACTTAACTCCACTTTTATCATCATAAAACAATCCAAGCGGTTACAAAAATGATTCTACAACAGGCCTCGACGGCTTCCTTACGCTATTTTTTTTTTTTCCTACTCAATTGCCCGAGCAAACGCAGATCGTTAAGAACAAAAGACACTCTGTCAATTAATTTAAATCAAATATCCACGTCAAAGATCGAAGGATCAATTTCAGTTAGAACTGTTTCAATTGCGACACGCTATCGTTCGCAGTGCTTTTTAATCGCCTTTACGATCCAGCGAATCGTCGCTACAGAGGAGAACGTTAGAGCAAACGGTTACACCATCGGACGCGGCAACCGTGAAAATTGCTTTTGACAGAAACAGCGTCGCCCCGAAGCGCGAGAACGGGTCACGGTCAATTTACATGGCGATATGCTAGCGACGCTAGCGAAACCGTTCTCCGTCGTTTAGGGCAGTGAAATTCGTTCGAAAGTAAGAACCGCGCGTCTCGTGGCGAGCAGCGAACCGTGCCGAACGAAAAACGCCTATAAACGCGTCTCTTTTTCGACGTCGACTATTTTTCTTCGCGGTTCTCCCTCGTTTCTCCGACAACGAGGCCGCAGAACGGTGGTTTCGCTTCTCCGCGATCCAGGAAAGTGTGAAATCCCACGGTGGCCTGTCGCAACGCAACACGAGGCGAAACGATTTTCTACGTCCAGTTTTGTCAAGTTTCCTAACCGCCCCCGTGGGCACGCTGCTCGCCTCTGGTTAAATCACCGATAATTGCCCGGCAGCCGAGTTATCGTGAGCTGGAATTCAATTTCCTTCGAAGTTCGCGAAAAAGACCGAGAGAATTGGACAGCTTTTCACGAGGGAACGTCAAAATTGGATATTTTTTTTTTACGTTTATTTATTTATTTTTCGTTTTTCGCGAAACGATCGCGAGCGATCGGTAAGTTTCTGAGTAGTTCGCAGACGACACGGATTTCGATGAAAAATTGTTAACCGCGGTAAAGTCGTTGACAGGAAACGAGGAGCTACGATTATTACAGATCTGTAATTTAGCGTAGAGTTTGGAGTTTAATGATTCGGTAACGAGTGTCGTTCCATGTTCTGTGTTGTTTTACATGTAGAGTGTTTTGTTTTAATTTGATACGGGATATGTGTTAAAAATATAAATTGAACACATTGGTGAACACGTAGGTGGACACTTTCCTGTTAGATTTGATTTGAATATGTTTTCACTTTGCGACGGTGACGTGAATATCGCTCCGCATATAGGGCACGGTTTTCTGCTAAATCACGTCGCAGTCGAAAGATTAATTGAATGAAAGAGGGAAATGTAGATAAATTTAATTGTTCATAAAGTTTTATCTCATCGTTTAGCGCTACAAGTCAGATTTTTCCGTTTCTTATTATTTCACGTCAGCATTGTTCTTGAGAATAAAACTGGTATGTCATTGAACATTTGCAGGAAAACAACTCATCGCGGTTCCATTAATTCAGTGCGATCTAACCGAAACTCTATTAACTGACACGATCCTATTGTACTAATAATTACGAAACGTTTAAAGTGTCTATTGTAGAGTTAAAAAAAAAAAGCAAATAAGTAATTTTTTATAGATCCGTATGCGACAAAAAATTTGTTACATCTGTTAAAGACGCAAAAAAAAAGATTTCGAATTCGTTATCTACTAAAATGAACACAGGAAATAAAAAGAATCTCTATCTCCAAATTATTTAAACGCAGTCTCATGTTTCCCGATAATCAGCCAGTGATCCAAAATTAAATGCGATTTAGAGAAGTGAACGCATCAATCAGCGCGATTTTCGGCAGCGAGCCTGGAACGAGTGTACGCGTACTCGTGCAAGCGAACCGAACGAATCCTCCGAAGACAAACATTTACCGGTGAACTCGAGCTGATGCGATCTCTTCTCGCTCGGCGGCGTCGCCAGACAGCTGGCCGGATTCCGCGAGGAGCTCGCGTATATATCCGCGAACGCGCTTGAGATAGATATGCAACGGATGGCCGAGCTTGTCTTGCACGATCGAGCGATTGGTAGCATGCCAAAGTGCCATCGATCCTTTCCATCTCGTCGAAGAAATTGCACGGCTACGCGTACCGTGAAGCGTGTCCCCACGCGGAATGCATACGCGGCATTGAAACACGTCGGTGTCGCAGAGACTGCAATTCTTGCAGCAGTTGCAATTTCTCATGAATCGCGTAGAAGTCATGAAGATTGCACAAACATTTCCCGTCCTCCTTCCGCGATTACGCTTAAACTCGCATCGTCATCGCATGAACATATTTGCATAGCTTATTTGTCGAACACGAGACAAAGACCCCTAAAATTATTCTAAACGCGAAACGCGAACCCCTTCCTTAAACTGTATACCGGCGAAGTTATCAGTCCCTTGCAATAAAAATGACGGAACCAAGACGGTACCGCCAGCTGCGTGACTCTCACGAATCGACGGGAACGATTGGTAAACGCGGCTAGATAGACTTATAGACCTTATCCTCGACGTTCGAGCGACGCGAAATTGCTGCTTAAATATGTATGAAAGGCATTCTCCCGTCTAAGAGATATTTCCTGCCCACCGTGGCGAGATTTCCTTTTCATCGAACGAATTAACCGTGAAACTTTATCGAAACTGTAAAAAGTTTAGGCGACGGATAATTTGTCGCAAGGTTTAAACGAGTATTTAATAAGTTGTGCGATATTGTAACATGTTTGAGTGCGTGTGACAAAATGTATACGAGCGAGAGTTATCGTGGTTACGTAATATTATTATAGATAAAAATTATACTATACGTAACAATGATAAATAATATGAATAGAACGGATCGTCCTACCTGTAGTAATTTCTATATCGAAGCTGTTACCGTTTAGAAATCTTTTATCCTCGTGAGTACTGGCACACCGTTGTAACCGATTTCTAATATATATAATGCATACCAGCGTTCTTATCGAAATATGCTTAAATGTATGAATATAATTCATAGAGATTTGAATATGCATTTATAAGTAGTTACTATAAATATACTTAGTTACCATTTTGCAACGTATGAAGGAGTGATTAGGAATTCCTAATTGCATACCAAATTGAAGCTACGAAATAGCGTAGTAACTAAAGTCGAACGAACACGTAACAGTGAAACAATTTTATTTTCAAAAAGTTACACAAATTAATCGCTTGATATGGTTTCTGGTTCATGCCATCACACTTCCCTTCATCAACCTATCTATATAATATTAAACATTGAAATTTTTATTCTATCAAAAATTTACCACCCATGGTATCATATTTTTCCATACATCTCGTAAAAACACTGACTTTTTTGTCTATGAGGGGATATTAATCGTCTTCAGCCGAATACAATAGCGATTCATACAGAGCCTCGTCACGAATAGGATTCTTCTGCAAGTTCATCGCGCGTTCTGATCAGGTTCGAGCTAGCAACCACGATTGGCATGTTGTCCCGTGTGGGACCGGGTAGTATAATTAAGAAGTACCTCCATCTTTGTTGACTCACGAGTGACTCGACCTCGGTACCGCCTGGCACTCGCATTTTCAGACATGCAAGCCAGCTTCGTCGAAAGCACCGACATCGTCCTGCGAAAAATCCTTCTTGCACACTGTCATCTACCAATTCGTGTCTGATATCCAATCGGCCTTCTCTGTCATTGCCAAATGTGCTCGATTACACGAAAGCAATGGCTTGTTCATTCTGTCTAACGTAGGTATTGTGTTTCATGATATTGTGATAGCTAAGAGGTAAACGAAGAATTGATTTTGACGTGGATGAATGGAATTTTGTTCTAATTGGACGTTGTAAGCTGTTACTGATTTCATATTGATTTCATTTTGAAAAGTTGAAGCATAATTCTGTTTTGCTATCCGCACTTTAGATTTATGATACAGATTTTTGATACAGAAATTTAATAATAAGATGCATTCATTTACTTGTTACCTTCATTATTATCTTTTTTGCTGTTTTTCTAAATATTTTCTTCTTTTTCTTCTTTCTCTTTGTTGGAATAATTTATTCGTATAATACTGTATGCACTGATACATGAAACTAATACGATGGCACAGTAGGGCAAATCCTCGTTACACCTCGAATTGTTGACTAAGCAATTTCGTTATCGATGCAACGATAAAGCGACATCTTCTTCTTTTGATTTAATGACGACCAACGGAGATAACACAATCGCTATGAGCGTTATTGTTTATAGTCTAGAGCGAAAGTGGGAATTCATCTCACTGGTTTTATAGAAATTAAGTGGACGTTCTATTCAAGATAATTTAAAATCCGTTCAAAAATACATTAATCGTATCTGATTGCGATAACTTCACAGTGATTATTGTTTGCTGTGACATCAAGATCCTTTTCTCTTTCAATTCGGATTTTATCATACTTGTGGTAATTAAATAAACTCGAGATAAAAATAATATATTGATTATATTTTTAATTTCGCATCGTTGGATTTCGTCCGCCACCTAAGTACAATCAAATAATGAATGATATTCTCTGACTTAATGCAGTTCTACATTAATATCGTAACGATTATATAATAAAATTTTTAAAAAGAAACATAATAAATTATGTGAGCAGTAAAAGTTTGACAATTTATAAATTAATTTGATTTAAATTTCCAAGCCGCGATAGATATGTGAAAAAATGCAAGTAGCGTGGGCGTGAAAGGTTTCCGACAGGAGTTGTGCAGTTTTCGATTACTGTAATTAATTCTGCATGATATCGTTAAATCAATACGACTAATTGTAAGCTGGTCTTTATAAATGTTACTTACGAGCGACATCAGCTGTCTTTAATAGTCTGCAATTAATATGATTGCATATCAGAGATACATGTTGAAGAACGGGCAATATTTCTTGTTCTAACAATTGCAAGAAGGTATGACACAGCAAAGGTGAGACTTCATTTCGATCAACTTTATTTAGAAAGGGAGATCACAAAATAGATCTGTATGCTAAACCTTTTTACCTCGCATCATTTATTAAAATCATACAGTATTTCACAAATGTCTCCTGTTACATTTATATTTTATAAACCCATTTCAGACTGTTAAAATTACATAATAATACATTATGTATAATTCTACACGATATTTCGGTAAATAATTCGTCATAATTACCAAATATAAATCAATTATATCAATCAATTAACCATCATGAAGTTTATATCGAAACATATGCGACACGAAAATAAAGAGACAAAATTCCATGTCCAAGTTACACGTTATACAGACCGATCCGTATACCTTTATCACCTAAAATATCTCCACTGATTTTAACATTAATACGAGGTGACTTAAATACGATTTTTCAGTCTTAAAGGATGCACATCTGCAAGTCGTAGAACCATAAGTTATCGTATTTATCGTATCATCGCATCCAATAGTAAATGCGTGAAACACAGCAGTTGGTATTTCAAGGAAAATGAACGAAAATACTTTAAATACTAAAAATATACGAACCACCCTGTATGAAACCAAAAATATACAAATTGGCAAAGTGACAAAGGACCCTGTCGAAATATAAACCACGCAGAAACAAGATCGTACAAATTGACAACATGAAAAAAATCGATATCAGAGCACATATCATGCACACAGAGAACCATACAACCGATCTTCGTAACCCGATAGACACGATATCGCATTAATTACGATTCGTGTCATAGCCTCTAGCAATCATTCCTCTTCGTCTCATAGAAACCAGTCAGAATCGCGACGCATCGTCAGAATTTACGAGCTCATCCTAGAGAGCACGTTTCGTCCGAGGTTTCGGACGCGTCGTTCAAATATTTTTCCTTCTTTCTCTCTTTTTCTCTCCTTCCCTTTACATACACCGTGTCTTCTTTCGTTTTCTCCTTTTTTCTCTGCCAGGCGAACCATGACGCCGCGAGATATCGCGGCTTGCAATGAACGGCCGACGCGAACGTAACGAACGGCCTTCGGTGCTTTTTCAGGACACGAGTCCAACCACGGATAAACTAGAAAATATTATCCTGCTGTTATATCGTTTGGCCCTTGTCATCTCACGTCTCTGTCCCGTGAATCAACGCTCTCGTTGGTCTGTAATGAACGCCAGATACATCGTGCCACACTGGTAGCTTCGTCTGGTCTCTCGTAATTTAGGGGGACCAACGTGGTAGCGTGCTGTTTTCGGCTGTTTCTGTGGCTCGTTGATTTAACGGTGCCATTTTCTTTCGTTCGTTTATAGGTGAAATTGCGATAGAGCCTGAGGATTGTTTGTATAAAATTGTTGAGCATTTAGGTTTCCGATCTCGGAGCTTCAAGGGTTGATCCGTTTCATCTTGCTCCGTTTAGTATTAAGTTATGCAAAGATGGATGTGACGTTATGTCGATATTTTGACTTTTTTTTGTGTATAGATGATACACTGGAAAGGAAAATATCTTATACGTGGTGTTCGTTGATAAATACCGCTGATTTAGATCATTTAAGTACTTGAAACGAAAATTGTACTCTTCTGAAGCAGTTCGTGTAAGCAAGTAACTAGTTTTTCGCTATAATTATTAACGATAGTCAGAAAAATGATTCTATATAATTTTTGAATTCAAAAAGTAAGTAATTGAAGTTTGCAGACTGCAATTAAAATTAAACTAGAAATCTGGTGATTTATTACAAGCAGATTCCTCTTTCACTATTAAGATAAAACTTTTGTCGGATACAGTTAGATCTTCAAATTGCCTGTATTCATGGTATAACCAGTAGTAACTAGAAAACTGTCGGGTTATGGTATCATAACATAAAATTAGAAGTAAAAACGGAACGGAGTAGTTCAGTCGTAAGGTGAGTTTTAACTTCTCTATTAGATCGCCAAGGTGAGTTCGCAAGTGTCGTTAGAGAAGCTCTCGCGGCTTTCCGTTAGAGCTTTTGCTTTAATTACTATTACTTCCACTTGGAAATGCTCCATTTCCACATTTTTTCTCACAGTGACCCTTTTTTGTAAATGATAATAGGAACGATCCAAAACGAGTCATAGAAAAAAGAAAAAAAAAAAATTGTTAATCTAGTATGTTCTGTACCACAGCTTCAATTCAATTGTTTAATCAATTTACAATCCAAACACTATTATTAACTTCTTGCGTCAACCATTGTTACTCTGTATCTCCTATCGAACAATTTTCCTCAACGATTCCATGAAACTTACGCCACAAATTCACTCGTCACTTCCTTGTCGTTTTCTTTTCCTCGTTATTTGCAATGACCAATCACACACGTGGAAAACAACTGATGCTTTCACAGTATCCTATCTCACCAATGTTTCAACGAAAAAAAAAAAGGAAAAAAAACAATTCAAGATAAAAACACGTCGTCATCGACATTGTTGCCCGAAGCAACTCCCGCGTTTGATCGCGAATTCCCTTTAACCCCATACTCCCCCGAGCTTTCAACACACGAACAACTGCCAGCATCGGGGACAACAACAACGGCAAGCAGTTCACGAACAACTAAAAAAAGCGGAAAAGAAAAGGAGACGGCAGAGAAAAAAAATTCGATTACGCGACGTCATCGAACCAGCAGCGGTGCGTTTCACGGTTGCCTGCTTCGATTCCTTTTTTCCCTTTCTGCCGTGCGTTTCACGCCGCGAACTTTAATGAGATACGCACAGAGGTGTGCATTATCGGATCGCGGGGCAGGAGAGCGTGCCTCCCGCTTTGCCTGGCGGAACGCGATTGTCGCCGTTGAAATTTTCATGCGCGACTTGGCCGAACCTCTGTATCCGTTGTGTGTACACGTGAACGGCCACCGTTTTACGAGGTCGTTCAGGCCCGAGAATTTTCTCGTTACCTTTTTCTTCCGTTCTTTGTTTCCTCTCTTGCCTTTCTCTCCATTTCTCCTTCCGTTTCTCCTTTCCTTCTATTTTATTTCACTTCACTTTTAATTCCTCTTTTTAGCTTCTTTTTCAAAGATGAACGCTTCGAGGAACCAAATCCTCCAGCGAGATACAAATCTCGCACAGGAATCCGTTGCAATCTGCCCGACAGACGGTCCGCTTCCGGTGTCGTTTATCGAATACGCGGCGATCGAATGGAACACGCGTGGCTGTGTACACGCACACGGGGAATCCCGATGGAATCCCAACGGAATAGGCTAAGAGAGCACTTGAGGATACCTAGCCCCAGGCAGTGAATGGCGGCACGAGTGGCAGACATTCGGAGCCTCCAAAGCTCATTGGTCCGCAGCTGACGTGTACAAGGAAATGGCATTTAACGGATTAAAAGCGGCCATCCAGACAGCTAACGCATCGGTGCCCGATAACAGTTGGCTAGAGATAGAAATTTTTCTCTCGTTTTCTTTCTGCTTTCTGTTTTTCTATTTTTTTTTTGTTTCTTTTTTTGTTTGTTTCTCTCCTTTTTTCAGTCCGTTTTTGGTTTTTCGTCGGGGTTCTCGATTCTTTTTTCGTCCGTCACGCGTACACGTACACAGTACCAGCCTATTGATTTCGCGTAAAGTGCTGGCCACCTCGGACTGTGAATCGCTTTATGTCGACTGAACGAGGACCGATAAGGATATCGGCGATCCTCGCGATACGTTTCAGGAAGTCCGTGAAACGACAGCAACCATTGACCGATGCGATTCTTCGAGTTCGTTGTCGGGGAAGTTAGAGGAAATGATGGATCGCGGAACTCAATGGAATGGCTCGCACTTGTACAACCAGAAAGGATGTATCATAATTTACGAGTTTTTGTTCGTGTTTATAGTGTTTTGTTGAGTTGGTGGTACGATTGATGATTCTTCGAACGTGCTGTATCGCGAAGTTTTGCGATGCTGGATGTAAACTTAGGAACGGGATCTTAATACCTTCAAAGTTTGTCGATTTTTTATTCCGTTCAATGTTTCTTAAGAATCACCAGAGGAGATTAGCTGTAATTCTAATTGTTAACTTTAATTTTAGATTACAGATTTTCGACATTTTTTTTTCGTCCTACACTGTGTTTAAATTCTTTAGACTCTGCGTGCTCGCTTGTAATGAAAAGAAACGTTTGCCACAAATTTATAAAATTTTCTACGATAACTATACAATTGTCGTTACCAACAAGCTTTCACGATATAATTTTTTTCATTATAACAAAACTATCGAACACAAAATGTTCTGGAGTATCCAAAAAATTTAATTTGCCTAGTATTTGTAGCAAAATTGATAGTATCGAATAGGGAGAAGTGTGAAACTGACGTTGACAATTGTAAATATATTTTTACACAAAATACGAAATTCACGGCATTGTAGTATTCTTTCGCGAGCAACGCTGACAGAAAAAATATCGAGTTTTGAAACACGATGACGTCGTTGTTCGATTTCGTCAAACTAACGAGATTTATGCAAACATTTATACGTTTCGTCGTGTCAGTGGATCTGTTATTAAAATCGGATTATCATCTGTCCGTTTCGTAGAAACGTGTTTTTTATTGCAAAATTCATTTTTGTATTTAAAAATAGAAAAAAGTAACAAAACTTCCAAGCTATCGGTATTCAAACGATAAGCGTACAAAGAAAAACACTTATTTCTATAATTTTCTCCAAACTTTCTATTTAATTAAATTCGATTCCAATTTTCCAAACTTCCAACAATCTATTATAAAAATTAGTGCCTCGATGATATCACGAAAGACAATTGAACTCGAAACGAAACAACGCTCGATATCCTGATCGCGTTCCTTTCCCACCTCTTTCGCAAAATTTGCTTGTTTCGCGAGTCTTTGAATTTTCGTTTCGACGCGTTCGCCGAGAATGAAAACGGTGAAATAACAAACACTTGGTATTCCACGTGTATCGCGTTTGCATACTCGTTTGTTTCGTTACAAAGGCTCGAATCGGTGTACGAGGCAGAATCCTCGGCATTGCTTTTGTGCATCGAAAATATGAAATTTTTGTCTACATTCCTGGAATCACGATGTTTGAGTCGCTTTGTAGTTACGTTGAACATATACAAATGAAATTTGTGGAAGACGCCGTTTAAAAACTACAGAGACGCTCGGAGGAACGCTTTAACGCGACGTTTAACCTATTAATCAAGGATGACGATTGACCTCGCCATTGAAAAATTTACTACAAATTATTAGGAATGTTTGGAATTAGGCGAACTATTTATTAGTATTTCTATACATAAATATGTATTTGCTATGCAAGTCTATAAATTTATTCGACGAGTGACGTTACATCTACACGTGTCGATGCTACATCTGTTTGCCAAATTACGAATATTCAACACGCTTGATTGATCTTACCCTTTATAAATTAATTCATTATCCTTGGTTAACAGCTTTTTAACAAAGAATTGCCTTAAATCTTTTTTCAAAATATTTCCATATTTTTCACGCAGTGTCTTTCGGTAAATGTCACTTTAAAATTTAATAAGTGCACCCACATAATACGAAACGACGAATCGCTTGTTTTTCTTTTTACTGTTACTGTAGAAGAAATTGTATCTGTCGATATATTTTTTTCTTTTTTGCTTTCATTTGTTTTCGTCAATTACATCCAGGCTACATTCGTCATTTATTTCAACAATAGCGTCCGAAGAGACGAAACCATTTCCATACAGATTGGTAGTTACACACACGAGGGTAACTTCCGGCTAGATAACTCCCCAGTTAACAGGTTAAGAGACGCCAACGAGAGAAACTACGTCGTCGAATGATCGTTGTCGTCAACGAGCGTCCGGAAGATATATTATTCCCATGAATTTCGTTTTGCGAGTAAAATTCCGTTGTAACTGAATCTGACGAGAAACGACACGGGTCGTTAATCGTTAATGAAAATTTAACGATACCCGTAAATGCGTACTACGAGTAATTACCGTGCAAATATTCTTTTATTCGGACTGGCTGCTATTAATGGCAGGTGTAATTAAACTAATACTTATTACGGTAAAAATTCGTATGTTTCCTGATTTGTTATGCTCTCCGCGAGTTTTGTATTTACGACAGCTCCGGGTTGTCTAATTGTTAAGAAATTCAGAAAAATGAAAGCTACGCGAAACATTGGCGGTATTTCAATTTCGGTACACGTATCGACTGTACAAAACCCTTTTGCTTATTTTAATAAACATTATTCATATTCATAATTCGTAATCTCAAGATTCGCATATGAAAATAAAAAAAAAAAATAAAAATAAAAAAGAAACTCATTTAATCAAATCTTTGAACTAACATTCCATCTTAACCAAGTAAACCATTCAATTTTTTTCGTCTAACTTTGTAAACCGCAACTACGTCTGTCACTTACAATACCATCGTTCATTTAACTCTTCGATTTCACGCAATTTAAAGTTTCCTCTTCAACCAAAATCGTCCAAACTAACTCCGCGAGACGCATGCTGGCCGCGTGTCTGCGTTCTATTTGACCAAACGCTAACGAACTATGAATTCGTGGGGGGTGACAAAAAAGGAAACGAGCCGTGGTGACATGGTAAACCGAGTTTTTTCTCTAAAAGTACCGGCCGGGTCTCGATGAATTATTCACCGTTCGCTCCTTCACCGGTCGATCCCCTTGGAAACGAAGTCGAAGTTGGCGAGAAACGCTCGAAACGAGAGGCCAGCATGCGTCTCGGCTTCGACGAACCGAAAGCGCGTGGACAGCGTCGATGACGCGCGAACGATGCGTCAACAGCCATCTGGCCGTTAATGAGAACGCGAGTGGACGTGCACCTCGCACGCAAACATCACGTGCTTCCTCACGAACGCGTCCGCATCGAGTACACGCCAGTTTACCCTGAGCACAGTCTGACGACCTGCATTAATCGCTGTCGTCAATCAGAGGAGGGCTGACCACCCCGTCCTGTGGAATGCGATTAATCTCGATCAGGCCGTCTACCGTGAACGAATGGAATCGACGGTTCGACGAAACGTAGAATTGAGTTGGTTTCAGGAACAGTCTCGTCTGTGGATCGTTTTCAGTGGCGTAGGCGCAACTGTGGTCGAATACATGCCGGAAAAAGGGATGGGGTTATTACGTGAAATTGATGTTTTAGAGGAAACGGTTTTGATCCCGTCGAAACAGGTGCGACGTGAACGCGTTGCGCGATGGAGAATTTTTTTTTTTGGCACAGATTTTTGGTTTCACACGAGATGTTTGAAAGAAATATTGGGAGAGAGAGACGCGTGGTTTTTGCATTTGGGTCTAGCGTAGAATTTAACGGGTGAAATAATCCCTGGACAATTGTCGTTCCAGGAACGACGAAATCTATCTCTGCATAAATGGATTTTATCTTTGTGAAGTATCTCATAGGTGAAATATATTTTTAGAGGAATGTAGATTATGGAAATGAAAGACCGAGGGAATTCGAAAATCTGCTAGAATTTCGTTTCTCGGAGAATTTAAGAGCTACGTGCCATGCGAAAGGTTAGAACGTAGCAGCAGTTACGGGATGCTTGGTGCCGGAAAACTTTTTGTTTAAAATGTTTTTATCGTTGCTTCTATCTTTGTAACAAATGTAAGGAATAAAATATTTCGTTATCTTTAAATACAAATAAGAATTCTGGTATCTATAAAATAGATTTTACACTACGCGACTCGAAACGTTTAAAAGTACAATGCGTAATTCAATACGTACTAATTTTCTTTTTTTTCTTCTCTATGATTCTATCTTTACAATTAGAAACAATTTATGTAAAATAATATCTGAACTTATCGTTAGTAGTTCCACTTGGAAAATTTATTTAATTTGCTTGATATTTTTCGAGGCAAGATGATATTTTTCTCCATATTAGATAATAATATTGCGAAGAATTTAAAATTGTGTTTCAAATTTCGAACAATCGCTGATCGCAGCAGACAATTACCTGCCATTGCGGTCGCGCCATTGCACCGCGGACGCGACTCGACTTTTCAACTTATAGCTATGCTTTTCCATCGCTAACGGAACACCGAATCGTGGAGGAATTGAGAAAGTTTCGAGATCGGGAATTGACTCGACCCGTTTTTACCGTGTAACCCCATTCCCGAACTCGGTTCATTTATATCACCGCTCGAACGAGAACTCGAGGGGTTGCCCGCGTGCGAGAGAGCAGGGAGAATGAACGAAACGTTCGCGCGCGAAACCACCGATGAAATGAAACGTTTTAGGCTATGGTTTCGGCGGATGCGCGTTCTGGCAAACAATGAGTATACACGCACGAACAATCAAACAAATGAATTCTTATGATCGGAATTGAACTCGTACTACTTGTTGGATGTCTCAAGAATTCGCGAGGGTTCGAGATCTTTCGTCCATACTTGCGCGAACTGTTGTATTGGATATTGAAAAATGAATAATTTGGGTGCGAAAATTAACGAATTAAAGTATTTCAAGATACATTCTTCGGTTCCATTAAGAATACAGCAAATGTTTTTAAAAACAATTTAAAATGCCGAGAAAGCTTTCTCGGTTGATTCAATAGATTTTGAAATAATATACAGAACGTAAGTTTTCTAGATAACAAAAATCATCGATTATCCATTCTGTATCTTATAAAATATTAACAGTTCGCTCAAATATACATTTACTACAGCTACCGAAGAATAGTTCGTCAGAACGGTCGATCGATGGAACCGCAACTTTATTAGGAGCGTGACTAGCACTACACCCGAACACCGGATGGATTTCCTCGCCATTGGTTTGTAGTAGACGAAAAGCTGATTAAGATCGATTCGGCAAAATTATCCCTGTAATCTCTTTCAAGAGATTCCGGATTAAGGGGATAGCATTCAAATAGGATTTCGGGACTGAGAACGAAAGCGATTATCCGGGAACGGCCTCTGTCTTCTCCCCTTTCCTGTCGAGTGTCCTTCGAGCATGATCTTCATCGAAATTCACGCGAAAAGCGCGATCGAACATTCGTTCGCCATATAACTGGATGTTCGTGAGAAAATGAGATGCCGTTGGGTACATATAAAAAGGAATTAATTCCGCGCGGCGCGCTCGTCGCCGTGAACTCCGTAGCGGCCTGGAAAAGAAGAATCCCACAAAGGCCTCGCCGGAGATCGCCTAATGAGGAACGTGTTCACGAATCCTCGTCCGCAACTCATTGTAAAATCGAATTATATGCGAATCTGCGCGGGAGGAGAAATCTCTTGGCGGACTGGTGGCCGCTGGGACGTTAATTAAGTCGTCCATTAAAACTAAAATCTCTGTATTCTGGCGAGAGGATTTTAATAATTAATAATATTAGAATAAGATTGCGGGGGAATTGATTGAAACAGAATGATACGAGGATATAAAAAATGAAAGTTAGCTACGTATTTGAGCGATACTCTTGTGCAATTAAAATTATGTTCATAGAATTAAGCAAATGGTTTAAAGTACCGCCCGTTTTAACTCTCGAAACAAAAAGACTACTGAGATTCTATGATTTCTGGAAATATAAACGTACGGAAAATCTTCTTCTGGTTCTATGTTCCCGTTTAATTCTGTTTTACGTCATCGTTGATACAATGTTTGCCTCGCGTACATTTATTTCTATTTTTCATGCAAGGCACAGTTTGATTTCACCAATCGACGTTAATGAGACATCCTTTGTCAGAGCAATTTTAAATTCAACGTATACTATGTTCCTTTGCTTGGAAATGTGGCATCTGCGTGTCACACAAAACGCTGCAGCAAGTGTAAAAAAAAGCACATCGGTCTAATGAGAGACTCGACGTTTTACTGTCATTTGCATTTCAAATCAAATCAGGAAAACGAACCTGACCAGAATCTTGGTTTGCACCGAATGTCCACGAATACGCTACAATGTATTCTTACCAACAATTTCATCATTTTCTTATTTTTTTTTTTTTTTTTTTTTTTTTT
>SMSQ01019934.1:73475-90649 GCA_019453375.1 Ctenoplectra terminalis | reverse complement strand
TTCTTTTTTTTTTTTTTTTTTTTTTTTTTTTTTTTTGTAAAAGAAAGAAAAAAACGTAAGTTATGTTTAAATTTCCAGTGGATCATAAATAATATAATTTATTTGCAAAAGTTTACGATCAGTACGCTTTTCTCAGTTTTTCCGACAATTTCCTCTCTTTTAATATATTTTTCTCTGCCAGTCTCAATTTTTCAGAACACTCGCATTAGTTATGGGACGACCTGATAGTTTCAGTCCGACCTGGCCGTTCTTTGCTTTAATCGATCCTTGCACCCACCTTTTATTCTTTCCAAAGCAGAAACGCGAGGAAAACTCACAAAATTAATGCAGGCTAACGCGGTAAATTTCGTGACAGTCACGCGAAAGGAACATCGTGCTTTTTCAAGGGGCGGTCGGTGTAAACGAGATACCAGGGTACAACTGGTTAAATGGCCGGTCGCGACCGTTGACGGTGTCAAAAATATATCGTCGCCAGTCGTTCCTCTTCTCTCGTCGTTGTCTATGCCCGTGTGCATCTGACGGTGAGCGGCCCTGAATGAGATAAATACGCGGATCCAACCACGGCGACAGAATTAAGGGAAAAAACGATGACTTCACGTTTCCCGTGCTCAACGTCGCACTTTTACCGGACGGCTATAAGTTTTATCGCGAACGTTCGTTTGTTTAAGCTACATTTAGTTTATTTCACTGCCACCGCCGCCGAGTCCAAAGGTGGGTGGACCGTAACGACCTCTTAAATTGTCGATGAGTTACGTGGAGTGTAAATGAGTGGATAAATTTCCGTTAATGTTTCCTGTTATTCGGCCGGGCGGAATTTACACGCAGCAGGGAATTCGTGATAATTTCCTGCGATTTATATGTCGCGGTGTAATCTGCCGTGCGTGTTGCGCTCGACTGCTATTGAAAATTTCATCGCCACGTTCAAAGTTCGCGTGTGACTTTTTTTTATCCGTGTTAATATTTAACGAACGAGTGATAATATTAGCTTACAGGTAACTCGATGAATTAACGCGTATTGAGCAAACTGAAAGCTAGTAAAGTTTACACTTTTTACTATTTCCAATTAATACATACGATCTAGTTTTAATACAAGCTTAATAATACCTCGTACAAGACGCTCTTACATTTACAAAAATTTCCAACACAGAAGTAACCACCAATTCTATGAACGAACGTCGGAATGAACCACAACCTCTCAACCATAACTGTCCAAAAATAGAGTGAAAAAAAAAACGAGAACCACATAAGAACAAAGACATCTCGAGTATCCAAAATGCAGCTCCATTGTACAGCAGCTCGTGAAGAGAAATATTCAACGCCAAGCAGCAGAACGCGAAACTGCAGTTAATAACGAATGGTCGGTCGCCGAGGATAATGCCTTCCATTACACCGGGAGTCATTGCTCGCCACTGCGTCCACCCTCTTACTCCCCCATCCCTAAAATACAACCCCGTAGAATCCTAGCTAGACAACGCGAATTCGCACTTGGCAAGGAAACAGATTCTTAAAGGACGTTCAGCGGCGAATTCATAGGAGCCACCGAGAGGGAGACACCGAAAACCGACCCGTTATAAGCCATAATAAATCGCGTGTTATGTAGGTTAACGCCAAGTCTGGAAGAATTATCCGGTGAATTTACGGCGAGCTTGTTGCCAAAACCGCTGGCGTAAAGAAAGGGAGTCTGCAGACATAAGGGTGGGGATGGAGTTTCGCGACGATAATGGCCTCCCAGACGAAGAAGTTAATTTAGGAAAGAGGATTCCGTCGCGGACAAAAAGCTTGTAATCCTTAACAAAGGGCGACCGAGCTTTCCACCGACGTCCCAAGGATGGTAATCTACAAACGGGGGAGGATGGCCCCTCCAAGTTGATTCTTAGTTTCGTGGTTCGTGTCGGTACTTTGAGGAGGAATGTTTGATTCGAATTAAAAGAATTTGTGCGGACATACGATGATTCGTTTTTTTGTGAGCAACGAACGTTTAATTTTGTAGCTAATTTTTTAACGATTATTTCGAATCTTGAACAATTGTTGATTCGTAAATTTTGGAAAGATAGTTTTTAATAATTCATGAAGCACTGTTTCGTGAAAATATATTGGTGTTTACGAAATAGTCAGGGACACATTATATTAATATTGAATCAATTATATTGCGAATAACTTGCAACATATTTCATTAAAAGTGATGTTGAAACGTGATAACGAATCGCAATAAATTTCAATAATTTGATTGCTTTTCGGAACCAAATTGACCATCCATGTACAAAGCATCAATAATAAAATATTCTGTTTTTCTATTGAAAACTCAGGGCAGATTAAACGAAGCACTTTTTATATTCTATAGTAGAAACGGACGATTGATTGGATTGCTTTACAAAATATATCTTATATTCAATATAAATCTTTCATTGTCTCAAATGTTTCAATATCAAAGTTGAACAAAAACAACTTCTATCAAATATTTACGAAACTTGAAAATGAAAAAAGCGTTTCAACGTAAACGTGAAATTGCAAACGGCAATATTTTTCGACGAAAATTTCAAACCAACAGAATACATAATTGAATTAATTAATTAACTTTACGTTTAGACGACAAATCTGTTTCTTTGCAATCCCAACATCGAGAATAATAGCTAAAAATGTTATCTAACGTATAAATGACGAGTGTCGGAAGGATCCTCGAAATCTGATTCAATATTATTCATCGATAAACAGCTCGTTCGTATTTTACACATATCCGGCAATGGCGAACAGCTACAGTGACGTGTTCGACGCATAACCATCGATCAATCCGTGTTTGTATGACGCAATATTTCTAGTTAAATATGGGGAACACGTTCATTGTGTTATTCAAAAGCAGATCTGACCAGTGTAGGTCATTGACTGACCACGATGTTGAATGTTCCTATCTGTTTTCGTACGTGTAAAAACATATATTCGATGATTTATTAATTTCTAAGGGCAGCTGTTGAATCAAACAAGATTGTCAGTGTACAAGGTAAATGTTACCATATTCTTGAAGAATTTCAAATGAAAATATGTAATCGACATTATTTGATGTTTTTGATATTAATTTTTATTTTTCCAAAATTTATGTCATATTTTTATCCTTTACTTGAATTTTTCTTAATCATCGATTCATTTATATATTTTATGTATTCTTGCTCGCTCTTTCAAACGACACTCTTGCTCGACAATTTATCAAAGAATTATACGCTATTTTACAAAATATACGATCTGTCGCAAACGCTAAAAATTATTCAAATTAATTCTAGCTTCGAAACGTTTCACTTTTAAAAGTTGTATAATATTTATCCTCAAACATTACAAGTACCTGCTAAACTTAACACAAAGAATTCATTAAATACAGTCTTTGGGTCATTTTCGACCCAACCGTGTTCCCCTTTCCTCAAAAGTTTTTCAATTTTGACACAGATATACAGAAATTATTAATACACGCAATTCTCAGTTTCAATTTTACACGGAAGGTTAATTTTTCTCAAAGTCAAACAACTTTTTTTCAAGAAACGAGAACACGATTGGCTCGAGACAATTTGGAAGGCCGTAACTAGGTTAGCGATCAAAATATCGAAGAAGTAACTCAGAATACTAACGCTCAAACGAAAGCTAGCTGAAGCGTAATGCACCCTAATTACCCATTCACCTTTCCGGCTGATCAAATCCCCTTAATACAACCAATTCCAAAAATCCTTCCTATCGCAAACGCATCAGACCTTCGACCGCATCGACCACGAAAATGTTCCAGTCGTATACGATCCGTGAACATTCATGCTCAAAGGAACCTACGCCGATACATCTGATCACGTTGCACGCACACCGGAGTAATCACGGTCGAAACGTGGCCGATGCGCACAGGCGAATCAATTAACGGAATACGACGTTTCCGAGCGGTCGCACGAAACCACGAATCGAAAGCGAATGACTCCTTTCAGTGGCGGTGGAGGATGGTTGTTGCGACCCGCGAAATTGCAGCCAACATTGTGGAACGAGTGGACGCAGGCGGTAGTGGCCGTTGTGCATAAATTACGGGAGACCCGTACCGCTCTGATAATAAATCATGGCCGCGGTCCCGCACGACAGAGAATTCAGTTGGGACGTCATTGCGTATGGAACAATTTAAGATGCCTGTGTACGTACCGGGCCGATACATATTTTAAACTTTCACAATCGCACGTCGACGCGTCCGGCGAATGATTTATGGGCGTCGTGACACGGTGAAAAATTTGCTGCGCACGGCAACGCGCGAAGCTTGTAACGAATTTAATTAAAAAAATCGTTAGACTCTGTGGGCTGCACAGTTGGACTTTGGCTGGGAGCTCGATGTACGAGTTGTTGGATGGCTTGATGCTTCGTGTCGGTTTGTTTCAATGGAAAGGTTAGTATACAGTTTATCTAATTGTTTTGATGAAAACATAATCTGAACCCTTATCGATACATGGATAACATTTATCGAATGATTTCGTTGTAACCAAGTTTGTCGAAACCGTTGATTATAAAAATTTTACTCGTATAGCGATGATCTTGTTTAAATCGGTAGCGTATATAAGCGAAAGTGATAACTCAAGCTGTCGTCATAAAATCTACGAGCAATACGTCATCATACTCGATATTACCTTTCTCGAGGTAAACAATTTCTCATTAAAATATTTCCACCGCTCGAACGTCAACGAAGACATTTAAGTCAGTCTCGTTAAACCCAACACCCTGCGCCTGTAAATCGAATCAGCTCATAAACCGGCCCCAACTACAAATTAGATCTTTAAACTGACAAATTATCTCTCCATCGGTGCTCGTTCATCCTAACCTGGCTGTTGCACACCCTCCACCGGATAATGGATGATCTCTGAGCGTTGTCCGCGATAGCCGCATCATCGTTCTATCCTACTCGGTCAGCCTAACCGATGAAACTCTCTCCTCCAAGAAATCCAGACGTTCCACCCTGGCCCTGTCGTAAAATCTGTCAGATGGAAAAACTTTTCGTAATCGTCCCCCAGCGTCTGCGTTCCACGATCCAAGCTCGTAAGAAAGCTCAAGAGGAATTCAATCTGGTCCATGTGACTAATGAACGCATAAAACGCTCCTCTCTGTCACGTTTCACCGTCTCAACGAATGTTTCTGTTCGAGGGAAAGAAGAAAGTGGGTCGAAGCTCGAGTCAAGGTGGCCATGGAGGGAAAAGTCTGTCGTCTGGGACGAGCTTCGGGGCTAATTCGTTCCAAGGGCGGGACGTAATGTCAGAATTTAAGTCTTCATTCCCTCTGTGAGATTCGTTGAGTTTCTTCTTACGCTTCTTCTTACTGTTCTTCTTACTCTTATTCGTTTTCCGGCTTAATCCGGTCCTCTATATTTTTCTTTTCACGCGGCAGCGTCGTTTCGTTTTTAAATAATTTCAGGAAGTTTATGGATTACTCTGGTTGTTGGAATGTAAAGCGCGGTGTCGAGGATGCTAATGCCTTGGAAATTATTACAGAGTCAGATAAGAAGCTCGTGATGGTAAGGAGAGGTTACCAAGTCGTAAATATGCCGTTCTAGGGCAAGAAAGGAAGATAGCGGGAAGGGCTTTGTTCTTTGAGCAAGAAACGATGATAATATTGAATTAAAGGTACGATGGTGCTGCTTGATAAAATACCTGTGCGTCGTTTATTCGATTTATCGAACATCCATCAGGTATTCTTGTAAAATTTCTGTTGTAAATTTGTGACTGTATTTCTCAGAACTTGAAATATGTTTCCTATCATTATACCACAATAATACTCATATGCGTTACTATTATTAGAAAAATGAATCTGTCAATAGGAACGTACCACACTTTGTGCTAGAAAGTAACAGTTTATTCTTCAGTAGGAAAGAATTTGCCTACTGAAAAATAGTTGGCTATTACTTGACGAACATTTATGTGCAAGTCACTGATCTTCTGTTAAGAATAATCCTGTTCAAAGTTAATGGCTGACGATATAAAGTTCGACACTGATAGAGTTAACGCCAAAGTCGTGCATAGAAACTGCAAAGGGTGGCTACTTTCGAAGGGTCTGGATAAAAAGACCAAGAAGTCACCAAGTTTCGAAACTCCAGATACCTTTTATGTGAGCTTCCTTCGAAAGAAATGCAATTTAAAGGTCATTCGAGAAGGCTGATTTCTGTGTTCCTTTGATGTACTTTTAAACTCGTTATTTCACGATCCAGGAAACTTCATATAAGTTACATTAATATATGTTTCATTAAACAAATCTTTTATCAAAATTGCTTTTTATAATTGATTACTTAGTTTCCTATAAACTTAAGACATCGCGTTCATATTGTTATATCTCGATATTTTTTATCAGAGAATATATCAAAAATCGTTTCTGCGCTCTTCTTTACGCATACCTATTGTTTCGTTTAATTTTTAATCGTTGCAACATATTTCAAGCCGTCAAAGTCCCTTTTCTCTGTTTTTGATAAAACATTTAATAAAAAATACAAAAAGGTTTGTAACGTTTCATTAAAGATAAATTCCAAATATCTCGACGATTAAACATCGATTAAAAATATTTCCATACGTTCTACAATAATGCATACATTGAATCATTAAAACCTGAAAAATTCTCAAGATTAAAATTGAAATTAATACCATCGGGTTTCGTTTCCGTTCACCGCTAATACCATAAAACCTATAGCTCTAATAATCCGCATATATCAATCGAAAAATGCCATGCTTATCGCATTACCATATATTTCCTATCCATCGAACGTTTCATCTCTACATTTCCCTCTGTCTCTTTCGTAAAACTGAACACGCGCACACCCAGGTCTCTCCAATGCAGTTCTGTGTGCTCGAAAAATTACCAACGCATCACCGAATACGTAATGAAAGAGGCAAAGTCTGATAATGGTTTACGCAGCGGCGAGAAAACTTTTCATAATGGTTACCAAGAAATCGTTTTCATCTCTTTTATATATTAGCTTCAATTTCGCGATCTCGTATGATCAAACGGGTTAACATTGCCGCGAGCAACGCGTAATCTGACTTCAAAGCAGCTGGAAGTATACGTTTCGTTGGCTGCGTTAGTTTCTCTGCGCCGCGTGCATTGGAACGAGAACCGTTCGAAGTACTGTGTGCAGGGTGAAAAGGGGTATAGACGATGGTAGGGGTGCAGGGAGGATCCACGAATTCGTTTTCCATGACGATAAAGGGAGTTTGACAAGAAAATCGCTCGTCCGTGCGTCCGTTCCTTCGTTTCAACTCCGACGAACTTTCCCATCTGATTATGAAAGTTCGCGAAACGTTTACGCGGAAGAAAATCTCCGGACGGACAACGAATGCGACCGAAAGAGTCGCGCACGGATACTCGACGATGCTTATCCGACGTTCTTAATAATTAAACCTGCGAACTTTCTTGTTTGCCGTTTAACGGAAGCTGTCGCGTCGCGGCGACCGAACCAACGCGGGTGTATACGTCCATGTTTCGCGGCTGTAAAGTTCGACGAGATCAAATATCTTGATTTTACGTTCATTTTTTTTTTTTTATCCGTGAGTTGTACCGGCCGGGACAACTGGTACAGTATAATTGGAAGAACTTCGACAATATACCTTGTTAACGACGACAAACAGTAAGCTTTGGTAGTTTTATGGAGATATTTTTTTCATTCTTTTCTCACCTTCATGTTAGAGATACGCGTTCGTCACAAGTAGGATGTTTTTAATGTGAAAAGTTCAATTCGAAGTAATTCCACATTTCCGTATTCTCAGTTCCATATTCCATGGTGTTCAAAATATTTTTTTAACCATCGAAAATAATCTGAACAATTTTTAAATCATACAGAAATAAAATCTTGATGCGTTTAATAAGTAGATCCTATGTACCTTGCAACCCAAATTTCTCCGTAATTTTTATATTCTCTGCCTAAAAAATTTTTTCTGTAAAAAATCGCCAAAGGTAAACGATCTATTTGTACCAATTTTAGATACTCGATCCTGAACGATTGCATTAAGGGATAGAAAGTTGGTAGGGGTTAGGTACAAATCATGCGAAACGTTATCATTTACCTCGCTTGAGTGTTAGCGCTGTTCCCTTTATTAAAGGATGCCATTCGTTTTGGCATGGTTTGCGCAAGTAGCGGCCGCAACCCGCGATTCTGGTGATTTATTATCCCGAAGAGCGGATTCGGTTTTGCTCCGGACAGAAGGCACGTTCGCTTAACACACGACCCATTAAGTAAGTAACGCTGGCCGGGTGCAAAACGTGGCTCAACTGCTGGGCCGCGTTGGAACGTATTCCCTTCTGTAACATTAACGACTGATATTTTTCATATAGCCACGTAAAAACCAGGATGTTCGTTCTTATCAGACGGAAACATGTATGAGCGTGCACAAAAAGCTTGGCGAGGATTTATAAATTTTCTCGATATCGTGAAATTTTGGTTGGTAGATAGTGTTTCTAAATGATTTGTCGAATTCGAATTACTGAATGTATGCGCGCAATTGGTACTTTCGTGACCAATAGCTGCGGAATGATAACAAAGCAATTCTAATTTTTTGTCGTGCATTGTTTTAACTGGAGATTCTTCGGGTTACTTTCTTCTTGTTAAGAAAAGGAAAATCTTCGGGGGGAAGTTGGTCATTGAGTGATGTTTTATATTATAAGAATATTAATCTTTAATTTTTAATTTCGATTTCCGATGGAATTTTATGTACAACTATTTTTCTTTTAAAAATTTCGATGATATGGGCGAAAACTATTTTGTAGATAAGGTTTAAGAATTTTCATAGATTTCTATGAATCGCGAACAAATCATTATTTTTAATATTCTTTTACAATAAGGCAAGATATTCGTCGTAATCATTTCTATTTCTAAATTTCATTTATACCTCTGTTTAAATATTAAACTACCCATATTTCTTAAATCACACTATCAGAATAATCATTTCAAATATAACATTAGAAAAATAGAATTCTTCAGGGTCTACGATCCTCCAGTTTTTTTTTTCTTCAACAAGCAAAAAACTGCATATTGGAATCTCATCCTAGAATTCCAATCTGCAGACATTTTCTTTCCTCGCGAACTACGAAAAAAGGAAGACACTTCCATTCGTTGGTTACTTTTTCCCGACGAAATCTAATTAACCAGGCGATCGATGTGTCACGACGTCAAAATCGCGACGGAACATCTGTGCGCGGGGTTTTTCTCGAGCCGAAGGTGCCTTTTTCCAGTCAGGACGATTAATTATGCAGGTGAATCGTGGGCAGCAAGTAGTATTGGTAAATGAAAACTCTACTCGAACCGGACGTGTACCTCTCGCACAAGCAGGCAAGGCTGAATCGATTGGCAATCGAATTAATAGCCTCTGCCTGGTGCATTGGCGCACATATACACGTATACGATTGTGGATAAGAGAATCGTGTGCGTGTGTGTACGCTATTAAACGCGAAAGACCGCACGTTGGAATCGGTCTTAAAACGAAGAACAAAGGGCGGGACGAGAAGAGGAATGAAAACTCGGGGTTTCTGGCTTTTTCTGGAATAGAAAGCTGTGTAAACGAGAGGAAAAGAGGAGAAGGGAAGTCGTACAGTGACTCGTGATACAATTTAAAAGTAGAGTATCTTTGTGGTACAATTTTCAAGCCTTGAAAGAATTCTACTTTAACTGCTTAAATCGTATTACGTGCAACGTAATTATTAAAATATATTACACGTAAATAAATAAAATTGCAGGTAACGTTGAGGATCAAAAGATGTAATTATTCTATTTCTATGATTAAGCCGTATCCACCAGAAATTATGTTCCGACATTTTTATTATATTCTCGACTTGAGAAAGTTATGGATCGAATGGCGATATAAATTCACATATAAATTCACATTGACACACTTACTTTATTATAAATGTAAATAATATTTATTCAAACAGAAAAATGTATTCTCTTACTGTTCTCTTTAGTAATCTTCTTTCCACAAGAACACGAACAGCGTCCAAATAACCCCAATTCTAGGATCGTCATGTAGTAAGATCGTCTATTAAAATAACCACACAAAAACCTCAAATTCTTGATAAGAAACAAATTATTCTTCAACCCGTTCTTTCCACGTTTCTCGTTATTTTATAAACCCCTGAATTGGTTTAAAAGTTCACCGACCCTGCCGTGGAAACCGCAATTAGCTTCCCGAACAGGTATCGCGGTGCAACAATGTCCGGTCAGGCGCAGACCGATAAATACCGATTATCAACGGTTGAACAGCCTCCGTAGCAGTTGGTCGGTGGTCGTTCCTTCAATTTCAGCCGCGGTAAAAATTCTCCAGCGAGAAATATCGTGGTCGGTCGACAGTAATTCCACGGTGATCTCGCGTCGAACAGCAAAACCGGAAGCCGGGTAAAGTTCAAGAGCGGGTTGATCCGCTGGAGTTAACGGAGTTTCGTTCTTCTTTCGATGAATGCTGCCCGCTCGCAGCCGTCGAAATTGTTCCCTTCGAGTGGACGAACGAGAGAAGGCTGGCTGAACACCGCGCGAATGGCCCGCCGATTTTACGAGCTCGTCGAGTGCCACGGCCAACTTTCTACGCTGGTAAGAACGGCCCGCTTGAATCGCGCGAAACGCCGGAAGGTGAAAAGCGGCAGGATTTCTTTGACGAGTCATCGATGAGCGTGGGATGGTGGAAAACGTTGGTCGAGGGAACAATGAGGAACAATGACGCGTTAATTATATTTTATAACCAACGCGTAATTGGTTGTAAATAATATGTAAAATTGTATTTGTTTCGAGCAAAAATTTAGTCAACATGTTCATGGTTTTTTTAGTTTTTAAAGTAACGAAGTTTTATTCAACTTTGATCTGGTCTCGAGTCAAATGGGTGATAATTATTAATTGGATGTAATTGATCGGTACGCTGATCCTAAAGCAGAGAAAATGTAGAAGTATCGTTTATAATTATTATGTTATTAATTTTACGCGTGGTATGCGCTGAAAGGTAGGAAGATATTTGTTGAATACTTAAACATTTTTAATTGGTTTTCATTAATTTTCATAAAAAATTGATACGGTACGTTATTTCGCGTTTTCGAATTATTAAATAATCTTCTGAACTTGCAGCTTCGAAGCTATTGACACTCTCATTTTTTATTCAACCTTAACATATAGCGAAATTGCAAATTACTGAGTTATTCAGCAACGTCTTTGTGTTTCACAAAGCGGTGCAAAATTTTGAAGTCCTTTCACCTATGATGGTATGCACGTTGGCTTATTCCTCCAACGCTTCGAATTTTTGTACGATTTTAACCCTTCACTTTTCGTCTTATTTAAACGACTACGGTGAATCTGACCAGGGAACTTTGAAACATCATCGTTTCTTTTGTTCTCGCTTCGCTTAGAAATTCGAACAAAAAGCTTCTACGTTACTTTAAATTCCTTTTTCACATATACACTACCATCATAGCCATGAAGCTCCTATGCTGAAAGTATCATTGGCATATATTTATAAATAACAAAATGGATGTATCACTTTTTATCCTAACCGAGAGTAACGCTTCTTTCCGACCTAAAATTGTAAAAGCAGGAAAAGCCAAAGACAGATAGTCAAAATCCCTTTTACTTCACGTTCTACAAAAAAATAAAAAAAAAAGAAAAAAAAAGAAAAGAAGAAAACGAAAAGAAAAGAAATTCGACGATAAAACGGAAGTAACTCCTACGATTCTCCAACTCGATATATCAGCGTGTTCATACGAGCTGCCGTTAAAATTAGATAACGCCCGGTTCTGTTACCTCGTATCAATGTAGCGCACGGCCCTCGCAGAATCGAACGGGATATTAGTTTGCAATCAGTTCGAAACATCGTTCCGTTGTCTGGGGTATCCAGTAGTATCCACCTTGGCCAAAGTTTCTCGAATCGAGTATAGACGGTGCATTCGGAGCAGACAAGGCGCGAAAGATCCCGGGAGACCTTGTTAGAAACAAGTTTAAATGCTTTCAAGGTGTCGGTACTGACCCAGTTCGCGCGTGGTGCGACATTGGTCTCAGAATGCATACAGCGCATCGGTTTCAATCTCCCAAGATGTTTCTGTGTTAGTTACGACCCTGCTAAGAACGAACAGGATTGTTGAATGGACTAGAAACGTCGCGTCTCTGTTTTTGTTCGAAACTTGGAATTCTGCGAATGATGGATTGTTCGTGTTCATTAATTTGTACGATTGTGTCTGATGGAAGTGATGGTGTAATAATCTGAGATTCAATTGCTGGTGTAATTCACGGTTCGGTGTATGAAGTGGTTGGCATTCTGTGTAGTTCTCAGTGAGGAAACGTTTGCGATTTTAAAGTGTACCGTGGGGCGTCTAATTGGATAAGGGGGATGTATCGGTTCTAGAATTCAAGTTTAGTGGTTCTAACAAGGGACGTTCGGTATAACCCGAAAATTGAAAAAAATTTGAAACTTTGCTGGTTTGTAGAGGATCTCGAAATAAGTCACTATTTTTTTTATCCGCTGATATTCATTCGGTTTTTCAAGGTGAAAACATCCCTTTGTAGTATTCGTCACGCACAGTCATACAAGTATATTTAATTCGGTAAACATTAGTAAATAATAAATAAAACGAGCACAAGTCGTTAATAATAATGACACATGTCTGTTCCTCTTTAAAAAAGACGTTATAAAATCCCTTGAAAATACACCATTTTCTGCCAATAATTTATGTCCCTCGGTCACATTTCTCCGCTTATAAAGGTTAATTTCACATCGTCCATTCACAGTTTCCACAGAGCCACTCTCGGACCATAAATAATGCAACGTGTTGCGAGCAAACACAGTGAATCGTCGTCCAACTAAATTCCAAACGCGGAGTTCGCGATTCACCGATGCAACCTCCCTCTTCAAATACTTAGCGAGATAGTTACGATGGAAACGCGGCCTCGAGGCACGCAAACAGCTCGTTATTATTAATTAAAATTCCATGTGGTGGCCAACGGAGAGACAAAGTTTCTACCGCTCGATCTTCTCCGCAGTTTCTTTTTTACGCTCAGAGTTGCTGGAGAAACTTCGTCGCTGATTAACAAGTTCTCGAACCGCTATCGAAAAACAAGAAGCACGACCGAAACAGATTGTCTTCTTATGGAACGAAATGAAATGTTCTACTATTTCTGAAATAAAATACGCTGATTATTGTTTGGTATATGTTGAATTATTCTGATCTGCTTTATGTAGAGGAAAGATAATAATAATTTAGTTCTTTCAAGTAGAAGGTTTATATTTCGGGAACATTTTGTTTTCAAATATTATTTATGATAATATTATTCCAACATTAGATATATATAAGAGAGCGTTTCCGACCTCTACGAAATTTAAACCACCACATAATTTAATAAAAGGTAAGAGAAAATACATACATATTTCAGAAAACATTGATGAAATAGCAAGCAACATTATAACATTGTCTCTTAAAGCATACTTAATATATTTCAATAAATTTATGCGTCGTTAAGTAACTAGTACACTGATGACGCATACCAATTCAATTGAAACTTATTTTTCGCCTTGTTGCTCGTCGGAAAAAGATAACCGGCCTCTGGATGGTTCGTAAAATCCTTGTTGCTTTGACGAGATTTATCTCGTTGGTGTCCAAGGATCATCATATTTCCCTGGGCGCTCGAATCCCGCATGAAAAAGTGTCGGACGAGATTGTGCGACGTTATCGTTCGTGAAAAAGTGATTGCAGGTGAGAGAAAGAAAGAGAAGAGAAGGCTTTTAACGCGAGAGACCTGAGACTGAACCGAGCAGAGTAATTGGCTGAGAACGGTCTCACGATGCTCTGTCGAGTAATACCTGGCTAATCAGGAGTGCATCGAGGTTTTTATATTCGTAATCTGCAGGGGTGGGTTGAAAGAATATAAGCGAGGAACACGATTTTTAAAAAGTAAGGAGATATATAAGGTGTGGATGCTTCAAAAACGAACGGAGATAACTGAAGTTATTTATTGGACAGCTTTTTTAAAAAAGATTTTTAAAAATGCGGTAAAAAAATTATACATCGTATTAATCTAGCGGAACGTATTCCTTTTCTCTGAAATAAGTTTCAAGAACTAAACTGCAGTCATAATTAGCAAAGAAATTGAAAATTTAGTTACGAAAAGTATCAATTGTTTTTCTATCTACGAGATAAATTTCATTCTCTTATACTATTTCAATTCGCGTGTACGAGAATGTGTGAACATTCCTACTGTATCCCCTAACGTCTGATAATTCACCGACTTCAAAAGATCTTACTTCTCGGACGCAAAACGCTAATGGTGGACGTTCCAGCGCAACAGAAGGAATTGGCTCTAATTAAGAGGAGACGGTGGTAGCTTGATATGTTTACGCAGGGGCTGCTTTTTAAACACGACCCGCTTGAGGGACCCTTTGCCGGGTGAGCGCTGTTTAAACGATAACTCGATTAAAAGAGCCAGTCTGAACCGAACAACGGCATTTAATTAACAAAAGTGCTCACCGAGAGCTGCACCGCCACCCCAATTCAGCCGCTACCCCCTTGGGAGTGGGAGTTTCTCTTCGAATTCTCCTATAGACTCCCACTACCGTTCCCCGTCGCCCCGTTCACCCACTATTCGCCTTATTCTACCTTTTCTGTTCCTTTTCACCGACCGCCGGAGAATAATTGCGAGAATATAGTACCGACGAGTAGTCCCACTAGATTTGCCTTCTCCCGGCCTCTTCATCTTTTATTATTTCCGTTTTGTTTCCGTCCCGCCACTGCCATTTTCCTCCCAGGCTTGTTCGAACATTGGTTGCTCGCACGCCAATCGTTTAATATCGACAATATTCTAGCTTGCCATCGTTAATAAGACGTCTGCATCGATTAAAGATATATCTAATCGATTGTTGTTGATTATACGAATATTTCTGAACGCGATTTTTAGCATACTATCGACTGGATAATTTATTAGGGTAGTGTGAAGAGGTTTGAAAAATAATAGGGTGTGTTGATTGAAGGTTTGGTAGAAATTGTCCCCGCTTTTTTTTTTTAATAACTCGAAAACATAAATTAAGACGTGGAAATGTGATTATTCTTACATCATGGTAATTGGCTAATGAAGCCGTTTTACAGAACGACTTTGAAAAGTTTGAAACTTCACTCGTGCTAGTCACGTAAGCCGGAAGTTTTCTCCCTGTGTAACTTTTGGGTCGGTGCCCTGGAAGTCGAAATTCGTTGGAACGACTTGTAGTACAACGCAAGTATTGTGCAGCTTGGTTGTAATAACACGTTATTAGGTAATAATCACACATTTGCATATCACAACAGCTTTGATAATAGATACCAAGAAAAAAAACCTGATATATTATCTGTAATATTTCATATTGTATACACTCGTTATTTTGTTATTCGTAATCATTATTTATGAAGTTTTTTTCTTCTATAAAAATTTTTGGTAAAAATAATTCGCCTATAAACTAATAACATTATATTTAATTTGCCCATTTTTGTACCAATATCATATTTTAATACTAAGACAAACTGTAGAAATTCCCATAAGGAAACTCAACGAAGGTTTCGTTAATTCATCGTCGTCGATCCTGACTCGTTCAATTAATTAAATTCTGCTACGATTAAAAATTTAATAGCAGATCTTTCGTCCTTCTTTATAAAACAGTGATCATATATTAAATTGAATAAGTGTAATGGATAACGGAATTATGGTTAAAAAGAGATTAAAAAGATTCCGAAAGGATTCTCTCTTTTTTACTGGACTATTTGCAAACTATTCGAAAATTAAACTTTTCACTTCGAGCGTTTGCTTTTCGGCAGGTGGTAAAATTCTCGCGCAAAAGACTGAAATGTGAATTTCACGATACAGGCGTGCAGACCGGAACGCTGGCACGATTGAGACGCTGACAAATTGGTAACGCGTACGTATACCTATACACACGCCCGTTCGTCCATCGCGAACGTTGCCCTCGCGTTTAATCCTGCTGGCGTGTAATTTGAAAACAACGACTGCAACGTAGGAACAGTCACTTTTTTAGAAGTCGCTTTATTCGGAATTCAGCAATTTGTACGAAGGTCCACACCTCACTGACATTTATCGATTTAAAGTTTAATTTAGAACAAGTTAAAACACTTGAAAATTTGGACGAAGGATTTTGTTTCAAGTTCTATATTTTTGGTACCCTTAATCGTTATTGATGAACACTGCACTGAATTTGACACCAATATTTTTGTATTTAATAATCGCGAGATCGATGATCTTAAAAGAGCAGTGATTTTTCTATCACATTTCATTCGCCAATTTTTTTTTTTTTTTTCTTTACACAAATCCATGTATATTTGGTATTACCCATAATTTTTTAACATATTATTCTTACTCGTAACAAGGCTTGGAAACAACAATAAGCTCAAACTTGAGCATCAAATTATTCTTCGCAATATCGGGAAGAAAATTTTCTCCATACTCCAGAAAGGATCTTTTTATTCCTCGTTTATTATATTCTACTAACATTAACGAGTACTCGTGCCACGTAAGAACGCAATCGCTGCTTTCATCGCGTCTTCCTTTGGAAAAATCTGTAATAAGGACGCATTATGAATCCAGCTTAAACCCCTCCTGGACAAGGACGATGGGGTGTCGGGCAACAATGAAAAGGGCTAGAATGAAATCAAGAAACGCACTTGCACGTCGATTTGTTTGCTCTTCCTCTAACCACCCACCGGATCCGAGCCACCCTTCTGTCGTTCCCTCGATCCGCTCGATTCCATTCGACCTTTTCTCTTTGCTACTTCAAGTGGAATCCGACTGACGTAAGAATCCTACTTAAACCTCCGTTCTCGCCTTCCTCCTAAGACTTCTCCTTTCTGTTCTCGCCACCCACACCCCTTCCATCCTCGTCCGCACCCTTTTCTCTTTCGTCTATGTACCCAGCTTTCCGTTGTTGGCGCTTTACCCGACTGTACCGAACTTTCCTCGCCGCTTCTATTCGACAGCTGGCAGAGACTGACAGGAAATGGTGACTTACGGAACTCGCGCCGCTTGACGGGAACAATCCTGCTTTTTATGGGAGCGAGCAATAACGCGGTTCGTTAGAGCAGCACGATGTCTATCGAGTCGAACCGCGATTGACGGAAATTCTCGTTATACTGGTATAATCGTACCTGATGCTTTATGGTGATTCTTTTGTAGAAAGTGGCGAGAATAATTTTTTTTACCG